>VSTD030004646.1:0-10182 GCA_008808055.3 Sporobolus alterniflorus
GAGTCAGTACCAGGTTGATGGATCGAACACCTTTCTGATGGATCGAAAGGGATCCCATCGATGGTTCCCGAATATTTTAGCCAGTGTCACCGATGATGGTGGTCTTATGAAGTCGTTGCGTAGCTCTTCAATAGCGTGAAACACTTTATTAAAATAATGACTAACGGTTTCACTAGACCTACTAAAATTAGTCCCTACTAACCTATTTTTAACATTGTGCCCAATGGTATATAAAAATATTGTAACCTGCTCCTTAACACACATGTGCACGGTGTCTTGCAATAGACCTTGACTCTGAATAAGATAAAAAAACGGAAGAAGGATTCTTTAGTAAGTCTAAGCATGTTGACACAAACGATATGATTCTTCCAAATTTTATTATTAAGATACTCAATTCTCATCCTATCTCACTCCTCAATTGGACCATAACTAATTTTGCCGATAGGTGCATGACCATGTCATTTTTTTTCTACACTCAATAACCACCGTCATCATAGAAAGCAAACAATGAGCAGCAGCCATATATAGTACTAAAAGCTGGTTGGTGTCATCTATCTATAACAAAGTCAATATTATCAATTTGCAATACAAATGATGATTTATCAACCAAGCCAATAAATTCTCCACAAATGTTGAATATTTAAATTACATATAACAAGCAGAACTGGACTTTGGTTAGTACATATAACAAGCAGAACTGGACTTGTGCAGGCAAAAAAAAAATCAATGCAAAAGAAGCTCAGGCGCAGGGCGCTCGACAAAATGAGGCAAAATAAAAAAAGCTCCTACGGGCAGGGCCTGGACAGCCTAAGCACGGGGCGCAGATCTGGGAGGCGCTGGGGCGCAGGACGCGCAGGGGCGCAGGACAGGAGCGAGGCAATGGGGCGCAGCGGCTTGGACAGGGGCCAACGGCGGGCGCAGGGGCTTGGACAGGGGCGAACGGCGGCGCAAGATCTGGGGAGGAGCACTGGGACGGCGAACAGCGACGCAGCACCTGCACGGCGGCGTAGGCACAGGGCCTGGACAACGGCGTAGGGGAGGACGAACTACCGGCGCAGGAGCTGGACGACCGCGCAGAGACGATGAACGCGTTGGCTCCGCTCCTCACTACCTAGATGACACGGAGCAGACCCATCTTCAATTTCCAGCATTGAAAGCAAGTGCAATGCGGTGTTCAACAGATTGGGAATTTCAATTGCCATTTAACTAGCAGCATACATAATACATTGTCAGGCAAAAAGGGCCCGGGGGAGAACACGGGCAGAATAACACATCTTTGCAAATGCAAATTCTTTACTGAATGTTTATACAATTATCTCACATTAACTGTTGCTAAAATTTCCCTTTTTCGAATGAAACGGAAAGCCTGTACAAATAAACATGGAACATTCACAGGCCTCGGCAGGACGCGGTCAACAAATATGGCTGCCAAGGTAAGGGTTTAAAACCATCCAATGTCCCAGAAGTATGGCACAAAACAAATGGGTCTTACAGTATATGTACAAATGAACAGAATGGGGCAGTGCCGTGGCAACTTCTCGACAACACCAAACTCCCATAAACTTGAATCCGTGGATTAGTAAGCTGCCTGGAGGGATCCTTGCCTCAGGGATTCCAAAGTAGAACTTCAGACACATGAACTTGATGGCGAGCTTTTCTAATATGTACCCCAGTAGATTACCATTTCAGTACTACTTTATTCCCCAATAACCCAGCAGAATTTCATCATCCTCTACATACTATAGCACACTGAATGTTGTGGGCATTGTATTCTTAGTAAATCAATATGCAAGTTCAACCTGCAGTGGGAATAGGAAAAATATCATAATGTGAATCAGAACAGATGTTAGTAAGTTGTGAATTGACTAGAACCTTCTTCACTGAAGGCAAAAACTCCTCCAAGCATGTCATCGTTATCCCCATCTTCCTCGGGCTTCTCTCTCTCACAGTGGCTGCTACTGCTGTCAGCATCAGTAACAGCTTCAGTTAACTCACAGCAGTCATCGAGTTCTGATATTTTACAATAGCCCTCCTGGAAATACTGGGTAAACTCGACGGAGTTATGAGAATCAGATGGCCCCTGGTCTCCAGAATCAAGACTGGTGAGACGCCCATTTGCTATGTCAATGCTTGCACCATTACTGAGCAAGGAATCATTGGTTATTTCAGGCTTGCACGATACACCATTTGCAGGAGACAGCACTGCATCAAGAGATTCATCCAAGAGGGAATAGCTGCTCAATGGTCTGGTATTTGATGGTAGAGAATCTGCACTTTCTCTAGCTTGTGGCATAATGGTAGATACATTTCTTTCAGGTGGCGTTGATACATATCCATTGGTCTCACAGTCTACTTTGTAACAGGAAATCAAATCTGCAGCTTTAGGAGTTTCGTTAGTTTCCACTTGCTGCAAATTCACAGCAGAGATAGGTCCAGACAGTGACTGCCTAACTAAACCATTCATTTCTGCTGATTTCCTCGTATCTGCCAGAGTATGTTTTTCCAATCAACAATAATATATTAGAGATAAGAAAATAAATTTGACATCATAATTCTTAAGATTACCAGTGTAAAGTCCAGATATGGGAAGCACTGCCTTGGATTCATATCCACCATTATGCTTTATTGAATTATACTGTGCATCCCCAATGGTAGACGAGACTCTCTGAAAATCTCCATTGGCAAGATTCCTAAATCCCGCATGTCAAATGCAATCACATATATATTAGCAATAAACTTTAATTAGATTCACTGGAAGTACACACTAAAGGGCTATAGAACTGAGCATTGGACACTCAAATTTAAACCTGCTTAATCTTGCTAATACTAAATTTTCTTTTGAACTAGAAACATACAAAATCAAAGTATAGTAACTAAACCGAGGCACTCAAGCAAATAACTACCACTTTGAATCGTTGATGCAGTGCATCTACCGAATTACTGCCAAAAGAATTTCATTGGTGTACTTATAAGTTCTTTTTTTAAGATGATGTACTTATAAGTTGTTGCTAATATACACTTCCACCTGTTTTTTACAAGTATGTAAAATCAAACAGAGGCTTGTGTGGACTACAGTTCACAAGTACATAGTATGTAATACATACATTGAAATGGGTCCCACTATCACTGACAAAGGCTAGATATGGCCAAAAGTTATCTTTTAAATGCCATGCAACATGTAAAACATCCTACAACTTGACGGTAGACTACTGTATTTCATAATAATTTTGACAATTAAGAGTATTACACTGGATTCTTGAGTCTAACCATATATTGCACATGAAACCAGACAGTGCATACAGTTTAATAACACTGCAAAAGTAATTTTATGTGGTTATTAACTAATTTCAAAATGAATATATCATTTTAAAAGTTGACTTTTATCTGTTGGGATTATAAATAATGGAAAACATGAAATGACTTGAAAGAGAACATGGCCACCAGCCAAAAGATGAGATATGCGACATAGAATGAGAAGCCAAAAGAACTTTCATTGACATTACCTGTCACTAGAATTTCTTTCAGAATACTGGAACTGCTTGAATACAGGGAGCAATTCCCTTCTCCTAATTTCAACCTCATGTAGAGGTAACTTCTCAATCTCAATTTCTCCACCGCTAACCCCAACTGTTTCTCCTGATTCTTCAGCAGGATGGTCCATCACATAGAAGCAAATCTGCAAAATTAAAGATGGTTCACAAGTAATTCTCCAGGATCTAGCACATAATTTCAAGCCATTGTAGCAGACCTTAGATTTCTGCCAGATGAGAATCCTCCACAAGTTTATCTGTACTTCCGCATTTGACAGATACCAACTCGATCTCTCTCGAACTCTCATGATCTCTTTCCCAGGCATACCACCATTTGACAGACTGGAGTCAGATTGTTCACTATCTTCACAATCAGAAGTATCCATAACCATCGCACTATTTCTTTGGTTACAAAATACAATGTTTGCAATGTTCTCATCCCTTTCCGGCCAGTTTGTCCTGCGGCATACATCCCACCATTGAATTGGTTCAGCTGTAACATGCAGCTCATCATCTTGGAGTTGCGAGTTAGGACCTGAACCAACTCTTGGGCTACTATCAGAGGACTCGGAACCTGAGGAAGGTACAAGTTCGTGTTGAATAACATGACCAGATGGTGAATACACCAATAGATGCTCCAAAGCATTATCCTTTGAGGGAACTGGCAAAGAACCTTGGTAAATGGAATTATGGAAAACAGCAGTGATGGCACCAGATGGTACAGATAGTTTTCCACTTGCAGAAGCAGCCACATTACTGACAGTATTAAGCCAACCAGAAGTACTATTTTTTATCCTACAGACTACTGAATTTGTCACTGTGGACGGCACTTGATGAAGCTGTTGATCCATAAGAAATGATGGTTTTGACCACCATGGCCTTGATTGACATGGGGCAAGAGGTGGCCCGTCACTGTGAGAATTTTGTGGCTGTAAACTAGCATCACCCCCAAAAGGAGATAATGTAAAAATGTGACAAGTGCCACGTGATGAAACAATAGATATCCACTGGCTGAAATGACTAAAACAAATGTCCTGTATGACCTGCATAGAATTACAAGGTAATTGATTAAATGAAAAATCATTACACTTTCAAGAAGAAATACTTTGGAACTGATTCTTATACATACAGCTGCTGTCATGCCACGATACAGTTTGTAAAGGTGAACATGAGATGCTGCCCAGTCGTATGGTTTTGCTCCCGAGCCATTAGCAGTGCATGTTGGCATGATCCTGAAAACATTGATGTTATGCCCATGAACAGATGCTGTGACCAAAAGAGTTCCACTAGGGTCAAAACAAAGAGCTGATATGGGACTTGTGTGAGCCCTAAACTGTGAGATAATAACTTTGGAGGTAAAATCCTTGATGACTACCTGCAAAAGTTCAATCACATTTCATTACGACGATAATTGAATTGAAGACTTCATTTTTCCATGCCTTTTGAAAGGGAACAAAAAACTTAGTAAGACATCAACTAACCATTCCTGCATTGTCAGCTTCCGCTGGATGGACACTGGAAGGAATTTTACCAAATCTCCTGCCTGGACTTGATGACAAAGGGGAGTTAGAACCATCAGGCATAAAATCTTGGCAGTACTTTGACAATGTTTTGTATCCCATATCACCAAGATTAATAATTCCGGCAGCTATTTGCTTGCTGGACTCCATAGCATATCTAGCAACTAAGCTTCCGCTGCTAGGTGAAGTAGATGGGCTTACTCCTGGTGAAGGTGTAAGGTTCTGTGGACTTAAACGGCCTGTGTTTGACAATAAAGGGGTATTTGTAGCATAAGCTAACCATCTTGGGCCAACAGCCATCGGACCATACCCAATATTTACCCCAGGAGCACCTTGCAAAGGATATGTCAAGACACTGAGCTTGTTCTCAAGAGTCACAGCATCAAAGCAGTAGATCTGGAAAGCAGTAAAAGAAGCAACAATTCAAGTGTTATAACTAACCATATTTGTCAGTATCAATTTGTAATATGAATCACAAAAAGAAGCACCAAGAGAAACTTACTTGTGCTGCAAGAGCTACAGCAACAATTCGTGGGCTGCACCGAACTAAATATACAGCAGATCGAAAACGAAGTACATGTACATACGTGTGAGACCTCATAGAGTAGAAGCGAACAACCGTGGGGGTCAAAATGCAACTTCCTGCCTGAGGCTCGCTGTTAGTGTCTCTGATAAGTGCGCTTAAGCGACCACCTTGAACCGCACCATTGCCATTGGTCTCATCACCAGCAACAACCAGGAGCATGGGATGTGACGCTCTGAATCCCTCGGCACCGTCAGAGCTGAATGGAGTTGGTTGCATTTGCAAAAATGTAACTGGGCCATCACGCTTTGAGACCAATTCGCAAACATTTGCAGCATCCTCAACATCAAGCACTTGAAAACCATTTGAATAACCAACGAGCAGAACATGCTTGAATGATGATGGGTGAAGTTCTAATTTATCAAACCCAGCCCATAAAACCTGTGTATAGATGGAACATCAGGACTGCATTTACCAACAAAATTGTATCAACATACAATAGCAAATATCAAAGCAGGTCAGGGAACTGTAGTGCCATTTGCTTCCAATCAAAATTTTTACTATAAATTCAACTGAACCAAGCATTAATTCACTATAAATTTGAAGTGATTCATACATAAGCATTATTCCCAACAACTAAAAATGCACCCATTAGCCTTATACAATAATCATGTACCTTATTAAAAATTTAAAAAATATTGTATATTTTGTTATGATTTGATTTATCACTAAAGAAATTTGAAACATGACTTATAATTTTTTATATTGAAATTAATATTTTGAAATAGCCCAAAAGGTCAACAACGACCACGATTTAAATATGGTGGGAGTAATTTAACTTGGGCCACGGTGAACTCACTTTAAAAAGCTTCGATCTACAAGCACATATAAGATCTATCTTCCAGCACTACTCGAAATCTCCTACAGCAAAATGTGATGACCGAGTACATGACTGCAAGCATATAATAGACGAGCAGAAACAAAATTAGCAAACCCCCGAGCCTGGCCCTACTCATCGGTCAACAGCGTATGTGTAGCAATATAAGAAAAACTCAGGGCGAGGCGAGTGCTGGGGGCGGAGAAGCCGACCTGGTCCTTCTCGTCCTCTGCCTGGGGGGCGATGGAGGCGGCGACGGACGCACCGGCCGAGCGAACGGTCGACGCGACGGAGCCGGCGTTGGAGGACACCGTCTTGAGGCAGGACGATATGATCCGCAGCGAGCTCGGCAGCAGCCCATTCCTTCCCCCTTTCCCTCGCCTCATACTCCCCCCTACCCGCTCCCTCCCCTCCCCGCGCCACACCGAGACCAGCAGCTCCCGCTTCGACGAACCGGTCCCTACAATCCCTGCCCACGGACTCCGCCGCCGCCCATCCGCGATCGCCGCCTCCGGCGCCGGCCAAGCCCAATACCATACCAGTTCCCCACCGCTCCGGCCGATCTCCCGAACCGCGAACCAGCAACTCAACTCGCGACCACCATCTCCGTCCTTCCTCCTCGTCGCCGCTCCTCACGACCTTCCTTCCCCTCCGACTCCAACCAGAACCGAAAGCCAACAACTCCCTGGCTTCTCCCTTTTCTTTTCCCTCGTCTCTCTCTCTCTCTCTCTCTCTCTCTCACCTTGCTGTTGCTTTCGTGTGCCTATCTCCCTCGCTTGCCCTTTAAATAATCCCAAAGAAATCGCCTCGGTTCGGCTCTCCCCGCTCCCGTCGCTACGCGTCCCCCGAACCAACTCCTCCATCACGCTCTGCCACACGGGGCCACGCGTTTACCCACAGGCGCTGCGCGGATCTCCTCGGGTGTCCGTGGCGCGGCATCGTGGAGGAGAGCTTGCACGCAAGGGGAATGAGCGGATAGATCCCTTCCCAAGCTTCCTGCCCATCCCAACTCCCCCCGGGGCCGCGAACTACGCAACTCTGCTGCTGGTGCTGTCGAAGGACGAGGTTTTTCTTGCGTTGCCTGTCTAATCTGTTTACTATCCACATCCACGATCCACCTAGCCGTGTGACATCCGTCCGTGGGATATACGAGATCACGCGGTGCATCGTCTCGGCTGCCGGGCTTGGCTAGCAAGCATCCGTGCGTGCGACCGCGGAGAAACTCGGCTCGGCGGCCCATGCCGTGCTAGTATCCGAAAACGCGCACGAGCGAAGGGGAACGGATGATGGTATGGAAAAAATGTATACGATGCTGTATAATATTATAAGATTCTATTCATTATTTATCATATAGATATAGTACATATAATTTTAAATTTGAACATCTAGATAACTTATTTTAAGATATATATTATGTCCGCATGATAAATAGGGAATAAGATCTTATACTGTTATATAGGACCTGAGTCCTATAGAATTTTTTTTTCTGATGGTACCGGCCTACCAGGATTCTAGGACGAGAAGGTCAGATGCCGAGGCGGACTTGTGAGGAGAGTTTTGGTGGATCCAGATTTGTTGCGTCGATTAGGTTCGGACATGTACTTCATTTTCCATCTATTGTATATTTAGTACGGTGCAGCCCACTGATTTTTGCTGCAGCTATGAGACATGATCTGTCACGTGTAATCTAGTAAAGGAAATTCTCTTTTGTATGTAGTTATGATACATCATCTCTAAATTCTAAATCAGTAGTCTAAAATTCATAATCCAAGTTCATATTTGTTTAGTCAGCCACCAAACCACCTCCCCTCCTCCACATCTCCACACTACTCGGGCCCTATAAAAAACACCGAGACCTAGCCCCCCTCCACCGTGTTTGATTCTCACTTCCAGTTCCCCTCCTCGCTCGGGAACCCGACCTCGACAAACATCTAAGGCCGCCACCGTTCACCACCGCTGTCAGCCTGAATCCACTGGTTGACGTCGTCTTTTGTCATCAGTAAGGACCACCCCAATCTCCTCCTCCCTGTGCAGCTACGACGAGCAACTGAGCCCCATAGCAACCGCTTGCACATCTCCGATGAGCAGCGCCACCACCACATTGCCTGGTCCATGGTGGACCGTGGGTCGAGACCGACTAGTGGTCCACAGCTTCGTGAGCCCGGCTCATGACCTTTGCCAATCAACTATAACTATATAAGTGAAATCAGTCTCCATCATTCTCTATGCTATGGTTGAGCCACATCACCTATATTTTTCAGCCGTTGGATGTAGTATTCGGTTCAATCTGTGTCGTTGGATGAAACAGTTGAACACCCCGTTGGCCCATTATCCTTTCAACGTTATGTTTCGTCCAAACCGGCCCACGAATGAAATGTTTAGGAGCATGTTACAGATATACGCCCCCGCAGCTTTCGTTTGCCGCTGTCACGCTCCTGAACCCTAAGATTCTCCCGCTGTGCGAAAGCTTCCATCGTCGGATAATACTCCTTGCATTGCTTCCACCGCCACTGGCTAATCAGCCACCCAGTGCTTCGCAGCTATCCCACGCATCCAGCAAGAAAAGCTCAGTGCCTCTCTCTTTCATCTTCAATGTCTGGTGATTCATTTTCCCTTCCATTTTCCCCAATTAGGTGCCTTCATAAACGAGTGACGATTGAAGTAGCGGTCCAAGCACAATGGTGGGTTGTTCTATCTTTCCTCTTGCCCACGCCACCCCAGGCACAACGCCCTTCCAATTGCCGTTTTAGTGCTGCTGCTCCGGCGTCGTTACCTTCAATGTTCCCCTGATTTACTTGCCTTCTTCAACTTCTGCGCTAATTAATTATTAATTGCTTCAGTTTCAGGTTATCAATGACCTTTTAAACTGTTACTGTTCCACTAATTAATTATCAGTTTTAGTTTTTCATGTTTCAGTCTCACCAAGCTCCTGTATAACATAAGCATGCCTCTTCTCCCCAGGCCTTCCATGCTGTTTGTTGTCATCTGGCTTGGTACCGCTATTCGACTGCTACATGTAAGTTACAATACAGTGTTTTCCACTTCCAAATTTGTTTTTGCAACCATTTCATTGTTTTCCTTATTGCAGGTCCAGCGGACTCATTCTTCAACTCATCCACATCTCAATGTAAGTTATGATTTCAATTATAAATGCATATGATTTACACTTTACCAACTTAGACTTATTGATTCAGACATAAGAACAGAGGGAACCATTCTTTCTCCTATTCTATCTGTTGTTTGTACCCAGTGCCTTTTTGTCCATTTTAGATTGGACTGAATCCTTTTCCCATTGAAAGGGAATATCGAGTTATATTGGTTTCGTTTGGTCTGGAGGTAAACATGACAGATTTTTGGCACTCTCCTGGTTCATACTATATTTTCGAAGTCTCATATTTAGGCATTTCCCATTTGTAATTTCAGACAATGGATTTTGCCTCATTGAACATATTCTGATATTACACTACGAATTGATTAAGGTAAACAATTGGCATTCAAGAGTTCATCTCATTGCTTTTGGTTGCTTCATATATGTTTTACGACTTCATAATTTGTTTGCTATTTCTAGGGTGCTCATACAATTTTTTAATCTTCTTAGTGAAGCTAAATTTAACAGTCCCGAAACAATTCTTATATGTTTTACGATTCCATAATTTGTTTACTATTTTCAGAGAGTTCATATAATTTTTTTATATTCACAGTTAAGTTAAATTTCACATACTCACAAAAAAT
>VSTD030004647.1:0-10181 GCA_008808055.3 Sporobolus alterniflorus
GAAGGCGATATGCTAAGGAACCAACTCAAGCTGTAATCAAATAAGGTCCAATGTATCTGGGGCTAAGCTTCCCCTTGCTGCCAAAATGAACAATTCCTTTTGTCGGAGACACCTTGATAAATGAAGTCAAATTTCCGATCGACTATCCGAGCAACGGTTCAAAAAGTCAAATTTTTGGTCAACTCCGGAGCCTCTTTCTATTTTTTTTGGCATTACACCTTCATTGTGATGTGCACAGATCTGTTGTAAGCAAATTCAATATGCGGTAAACACTCCACCCACAACTTAAGATTAGATTTTAAAATAGCCTGCAACATAGTAGCCAATGTATGATTAACTACCTCAATTTGACCGTTCGTTTGGGGATGACATGTAGTAGAAAATAGCCTACAACGTATCTGTTGTATGGAATCTATTATTTTCCCTAGCTATCTTGCTGCCGGAGGAGCCGTTCGTAACCATGTTGTTGGGTCATAACCGGTGACCCTCGGTACCCAGGGTATGAGACCCGACAGTAGCCCTCAAGCCTTGTGTCAAGCGGGTGGCCAGAGCCAGTCGCTTGTCAGACATGGAATAGTACTGATATAGCACTATAGGGACCGCCACAGGATTCAGAGATATGATCATGGGGCCTAAGGCCTCGATGATCAAGTCTTGGAATCCCACAGTGGTGCCCACCGTGTCCACCCTGAGGCTTCGCCTGGACTGGAGGACCCAGCGGAGGCTAAGTGCCATATGTACTGTACAAGTTTACGTTGATGACTTAATGAAGCCCCATGGTTCTGTCCGGGTTGTCAGAATGTGGTGTGGCAAACCCACCTGCACCATCCTTAGGTGTTTCGTTAATCTGGAGGGGCTGAACTACGAGGACCTTCTAGTCGGCACGGTCGCCGAGCTCGTGAGCTGGCAAATGGTCTGAGACAGAGCATTGAAGTGCCAAGTCAGGATCTGAGTGGAGCATGGGTCACTGTTTGGGGGTGAGAGCCAGCTGGGGCAAGTGCCTCTCCATAGGACCAGATAGGGGCTAATGCCCCCCCCCGCCGGCCAGTCAAATCTGGACCAGGTGGTTTCACTCATCTTTTCTGGGAATTCCTAGTGCAAAACCCGGATGACTCGATGCTAGCCCACACGAAGGGGCGTGAAGGAAACATCCTGGTCGGGACTCAAATATGAAGCTTGAGGGTGTTGAGTCCCCTCAATGGGGCTCCAGATGTGCCAGTTGTTGGCCACCCCTTGTGTCACTTCATCCCTCACTCTGGTTGCTCTAGGTGGCTCTAACTTGTCTGGCGGGTTTCGCCTTCGAACCCTAAGCATTGGCAGGCCCACGGTAGTCATGTGACTTGTTTTGGATACAGTTGTCATATCCATTGGTGTAGATGGCATGGTATGTGAGGAGCAGGACGGGCGTGTAAACATATACATCATCCTTTACTGTGTTTTGCAAGGGTTCTTGGGTCTCACCACCAAGGTTCCTCACACCGTGGGGCTTTGAGAATAGTTGAATGCTCTTGCACACACCAGCATCCGCTCATGTACCTGCCACCGCCTTCCAGTCATCATCATGGCACCTGAAGAAGAGAGGTAAAAGCAAGCGAAAAAAAGGAAAGAAAGAGCCATGGGTATAACTTTCTTAGTAGTTCTATGTTCCAAGCTTTTGCGGATGTCGCGCCATCAATCTCCTGTTGTTGGTACACGCTAGGCCAGAGTACCTTTGCTACCAAGTAAGGTCCCTCCCATGTTTTGGATAACTTGGGCTTAGCATTCTTGGTTTGTATTCGTTGTAGAACTAAATCACCTACCTGGAAAGCCCGAGTGTGAACCTTGTGTGAATGATATCGCCGGAGGACCTGTTGATACCCAGCAGATCTTATGACTGCGGCATCCCTTGATTCTTCAAGTAGGTCAATGGCGTCCATTTGGGCTTCTACAGCCATGCCCAGTTGATAGGCCTAGACCTTGGGGTCCCATATTGCAGGTCAGTGGGCAGCACGACCTTTGCCCCATATGCCATGAAGAATGGGGTGAAACTTGTTGACTTGTTAGGTGTCGTTCTCAGACTCTACAACACCGAGGGGACCTCAGTTGCCCACTTCCCTGCTCAGGTGCTGAGCTGGGCGCGGACATTCTCACCCTCCTGGGTAAGGATGTGAGGCTTTAGGCCTTGTAGTATCATACTGTTAGCGCACTCGACCAACCCGTTTATATGTTGGTGGGCCAACATGGCCCAGTCCACATTGATGTTATTGTCATCATAGAAGTCTAGGAATTTTTCTCTGGTGAAAAGTATGCCGTTGTTAATAATGGTAGAGTTTGGGACTCTGAAACAAAAAATGATGCCCTAGATGAAATCCACGGCTTGCTTGGAGCCGATTTTTGCCAGGGGCTTTTTCTCGATCAACTTGGTAAATTTATCATCCACGTCGACCAAGTGGGTTAAGCCCCAGATGCCTTCTTGAAGGGTCCTAGAAGGTTCAGACCCCATACGGTGAAGGGCCATGTGATGGGGATCATCTGGACCTCCTGGTGTGCGGCGTGGATTTGTCTAGTGAAGTACTGGCATCCACTGCAAGATCTTAATATTTGTGCTGCATCACTGGCTGCTGTCAGCCAATAAAAGCCTTCTGGGAAAGCATTCCTGACCATGCTTCTTGATGAAGCATGATGCCCACAGATCCCTTCATGGATATCGAGGAGCAGCAACTAAAGGATGCCTGAGGTGCTGCGTTGATACAATTCGTAGTTGGGAATTAGGTACCCCTTGGCCCCGTGCACGAGGCGTTGAGTTTCAGTTTCGTCATCCGGTATGGTCCCTAACTAAAGATACTCGCTAATTGGTTTTCACAGGGCTAGGTGGTCCAACAACAGCTGCTACTTCCTCCTCGGGCCCCGGGCTTGGTGTAATAGGCCCGACTGAGGCTCTCAGGTCGGCCTCCGACATCAGTGCTGGGCTGTCTTCCTCTAGTGAGGCTCCTGGTGCGGGTATCGAACTGCCCTCGCCTGGGGAGTCCCCGGGTGATAGTGCCAGGCTATCCTCCTCGAGTCAGATAGAAGGTTTGAACAAGTCTTGCGTGACATGGCTAGAAGGGGTGGTTCATGGCTCGATCCAAGCCGAGCGAGGGCATCAGCTGCTTTGTTGTCTCATCGGATGACATGATGAAGCTCAAAACCATCGAATTTCTCATCTAGCCTTCTCACCTCCTGCTGGTAGGCCGCCATGCAGGAGTTGTGACAATTTGATTCTCCCATTACCTGATTGACGATGAGCTCAGAGTCTACTCGGATGTAAAGCCGCTGGACTCTGAGTTTGGCGGCGATGCATAGACCATTGACTAGGGCCTTGTACTATACCACATTATTGGTGGCACGGAAGTGTAGTCGAATAATGTAAAGGTGTCAATCTCCCTTAGGATAGATCAACACTAGACCTCCCCTAGAACCATTGAGGGTAAAGGAGCCATCGAAATACATGCTCCAATACTCTTGGGTGACCGGGGGGCGGCTGGTGATTCTCGGTCCATTCAGCCAAAAAATCTGCTAGGGCCTGGGATTTGGTCATTGTTTGGGGTACGTGGGCTATGTCGAGCCTCATGAGCTCGAGTGCCCACTTGACGATCCTCCCTGTGGCAATATGGTTCCTGACAATTTCACCGAGCCCAAATGATGTTACCACACAGACCAGGTGACTTTTGAAATAATGCAATAGTTTACACTTTGTAATTAAGATGGCATAGAGTAGTTTTTGTACATGATTAGAGCGGGTCTCACAATTAGAGAGGACTTTGCTGATGTAGTAAATCAGTTGATGTACCATGTAGACGTGCCTAGGCTCCCCCTACTCCACTACCAGGGCAGCACTAATGACTTGGGTGATGGCCGCGATGTATAGGAGGAGGGTCTCGCCAGGCTCCAGTAAGGCCAGGACCGAAGGTTTGGAAATGAGCACTTTGAGGTCATCAAGCACCTTCTGTGTCTCTTTAGTCCAACGGAAGGAATTGGCCTTCTTTAATAGCTTGTACAGGGGGAGCCCGCACTCTCTCAGCCGGGCCATGAAACGGCTGAGGGCCACGAGGCATCCCATATGTCACTGGACATCCTTAACATTCCTGACCTGGCCTATTTCAGCAATAGTCGAGATCTTGTTGGGATTTGCATCAATGTCACACCTGGTGATGATGTACCCTAGGAGCTTGCCCGGGGGACCCTAAAGATGCACCTTTCTGGGTTCAGCCTGATGTTGAAACACCTGAGGTTAACAAAGGTTTCCTCCAGGTCAGGGATCAGAGTGCTGGCATGCCGGGTCTTTACAACGATGTCATCGATGTAGACCTTCAGGTTGCGCCTGATTTGCCCCTCGAAACAGGACTGCATACACCATGAGTAGGTGGCACCCACGTTCTTTAATCTGAACGACATCATTACATAGCAAAAGCATCCGAATGGAGTGGTGAACATAGGTGTCACACCCCAAAATTCTGAATTTTGGAATGTGACTAAATTTCACTAAAATTTAAAACTTTTTCTCAATAAGTTAAAATTTGCTTTTAGATTATTCCAGAGAGTTTATTTTATTAGAAAAAATGTTTTTCTAAATTGATAAATCATTTTAGGCTTTATATAATTGATTGTTGCATTCATGTTGCCTGCATTGTGTTTTTGTGTTGATGTGTGCTTTAATTTAGAGTTTGAGTAGAATTCGTTTTAATTCGAATTAGATGTAGGTTCCGCAAACCTCTTTCGAGCCAATTCCTCCTAGCCGGTTCACTCCGCCCCCTCTCTTTTCTCAACTCAACATGTTTCCCCTTAGTCGATGTTAATCTGGCATAAGTCAACCCCAATACCGATTTGACCTAGAATCTTACCCCATTATATTTCTTTCATTATCTCGGCCTAACCGAGCCCAACCTGATTCAAGTTTCCCAATCGAACACTCGAATCCCATCTCCTCTTAATTCGACATAGTCTTTTCCTTATTCCGGTTGAACCTGGATAGGCACCTAACCTGATCTCCTTTTCCCTTTGATTGACTCCCCACCAAGTCCAGTCCTATCACTTCACGGCTATGCATTGGTCTCCGTGTTGCGCACAAGATGACTCACCCAAGCTAAATCCACACTCCTTTCCTTATTCGACCACTACATGAATGGCAATACCAGTCAAGCTCAGAGATTCTATTTTCCTCATACTCGCTTCATCCAGCATCTAACCAAGCAATGCCCCGACACCATCACCCCTTAACCAATAGCCATTTTCATTATCCTATCTCAACTCTGACAAGCCAAAGGCTTAACCCGGCTTGAACCCAAGTAACCGGTCAGCCCGACCCGAGTTCCCCAGCTGCCGAACCCGACTTGAGCCCCAACCCGCCGCTTGACCCAACTCGGCTAACTGAGCAACTCAACCTTGATGCCACCTCGCTCTTGCCCCATCCTGTGCCACTCGATCAAGCCGCCCCGCACGACCCTTGCCGCATTGGCTCCATGCTCAACCCCACATTGGACAAACCTACCCACCTCGCGCAGCTCACCCTGCGGCTTAGTTTTCCCCTTCCTTCTCCTCAGGCATGAACTGAAGCCAAGATGAAGCTCTTTCCCCAAAAATCAAAACTGACTCGAAATCAAAATCGAATTTGGAAAAGAACTTTGAAAGATCTTCGTTTGAATTTTAAAGATTATGTTGTTTTAAAATTTGATTTGAGTTTACAAATTCATTTGTTTATAATTCCATGTTTCTATTTCTAGAAAAGATTTAAACCTTTGTTGGAATTTGAACAAAATTCTTTTAAGTCTAAATCCTAGAAAATTAGAAAGCTTTTGCAACCTTTCCTTAGCTCTTGGGCTTAATCCCTTCCCTTGGCCAAGTCCGTTTCCTTACCGCAGCCCATTTTCCGCCCCGGTTGCCTCTCTTTTTCCCGGGCCCTTTATTCCGCAATAATCTATTGGTTCGTGGGCTGACTCTAAAGCCCAAAACAAACCCTAGACTCTACCCTATATAAGTGAGACACCTCCCCACGTCCTCCCCACCATCTAAAACTCCTCCCATGCCCCCAGGCTGCCGCCGTCGCACGGTGCTATCATGACTAGCACTGCTTCCCTAGATTGACAACCATGTTCGCAGCGATCTACCCAACCAAATGCGGTGATTCATTTTGGAGGTGATGCGTCTTGATGTCCTCTACAGGATATCCAAAATTCTGCTTGAGTTATGACCTGAGGCGGCCAGGATCTTGTTCGCATCGGCCACCGCTCCCTGTTCTGGATCTAACCAGCACACACCCTAGTAAATCTGTTCATCTTCCAATCAATTCCTTGCCTTTGTGGATGCATCTATCATACCACAATGTGTTCCTAGATGTTATCTACATTTTCCCATGAATGATTTCTCATGATCCATCCCGATGCTCCTAGGAACTCATGTGGCATGCAGACTGTCGCTGGACGAGTCTGTCGTCTGATCACCCTATGATCTCCCACCCAGGTGACTATGCATCATGACCATCTTGTGTTCATCATGTTACACATTACTGAGGATAGTATAGTTCAAACGTTTCTTGTTTCATGCCTTCAATCATTGGGAACATGCAAATCTTTCCCGAGGTGTCTGTAGAAATCAAAGATTGAATCAGCCCAGCCCTAGTGCTAACCCGAACCCCACCCAGATGAACTTTTTCCCTTATCCGGAGGAACCTGAGTGTTAACCCGACTCGGATTTCCCCTTATCCGGTGAAACCCGACCCTAACCAGACTTCCCAGCCGACCCCAGAGGCTAGCTCAACTACTAACCTGATCTTAACCTGAACTTATCCTACGCTAAACCTGAATCCTATTCTGACTCAGTCTCCCTCCTGACCGGAGCTAACTCGGCTTAGGTTTTCCTTATCCTGATGGAACCCGATTATTAACCCCAACCAACCCCAACCCAAATCTTACCCGACCTCCACCCGAGTGATATTTTTCCCTTATCCTGGCCTAACCCAACATTGATTTTCCTTATCCTGCACATTACTTGACCCAGAGCTACCCATCCTAGCCACCTCGGAATTCAACCCAAATCCAAGCTTAACCCGACTTTAGCGTTTCCCTTATCCGGAGGCCAACTCGACGTGATTACCCTTGTCCCATCTAGTCCTTAAATGGGATAACCATCTCCAACTATGTCATTTTACATTTAGGCCCCTAATTAACTTTCTATAATTATGATTAGGTCCCTAGCTTAATTATTCTTAGATCTGTTAACTTAAAACCTTCATAACTTCTTAACTGTAACTCCGATTTAGGTGATTCTTGTGCTCACATGTTTGTAGAGATGAGTAGCATCTTTTAGTACTGTTTGTTTAGTATTTAGGTACTGTTTGGTGTACTGTCTTATTTATTGTTTGCATTGCTTATTTCTGGTCGTTATTTACATGTTGCGTTCTATGATAACCTTCAAGATCTCAAAGAAGAAGACTTTGAGCAGCAGCTAGCAGGTAATCCAGGCAAGTGACCCTTGACCATATTGATCATATGTGCTCTCTTTCTCTCTCTAGTACACACACTGACCTACATGCATTAATATTGTTACCTAAGCCTCATACTTTAGCATTTGGGTTCATACTTGGTTAGTTATGCTTAGCCATGCAGTCATAAGTGTCGTACAAGTCTTTTCGTCTTTATGATGTTGAGTTTGGCTTGTGTTATTATTGAGAGTGTTGGTCTTCCATCCATTGAGATGTGAGTTGACCGTGTCAGGATCGATATTGTGGTTTGAGCATAGGTTGGAATGGTGGAGGTGGTTGGAATCCGTCAGGTGATGTGGTTAGTCATGCTCGAATCTGCTAAAGACTGAATCTTAGGAGTAGACACCCTAGGACAATAGGTGCTACCACGTGTTCGGTATGGAACGGCTTGCTGACTAATTAGGAAGGCTCTAGTGAGTTTGTCTAGTTGGATGAGTGGGACTAGTATGGCTATACCTACAAGGGTGCAAGGTGCAAGAGGGGCCTAAAGGTATTCTATTGTACCCAATACAGGGAAACCTTAGCAACTACAAAAGGGGCCTGAGGAACTCTGTTGTACCCAACAAGGGGAAACCTATGGCAAAGCAAGACATACGATCCAAGGTTAACCTTTGTAAAGGCATGTAGTGATCTCCTGGCCTCACACCATGGAAGTGTGATTGTGCTTGGCCGGCATGGCAACTTGGAGGTTTTCTAGTCGCCGAAAGGTGATGAAATCACTACTCGTGGATACAGGGTACTAACCTCTGTAGAGTGTACAACTATCATGATAGTCGAGCTTGTGGTTACAAACGGTCTAGGATCCTCCCTAGAATAGATGGGTTTGGGATGGTTTTGGTATGGTTATGGTTATGGCATGGTATTGGATCGAGATGATTTTTGTATAGCTTTGTGAAGCTATGTGATCTATAGAACCCCTTTGTGGATCACATTTTATGGTGGTTAAACTTAATGGGTAGCTTTAGCCAACAACTTTAATGTAGTAAATAGAATGCTAATAACTTGAGAGTCAAGTGTATGTGTTTTTCTGCATTTAACCTTATTATAGCTTTACCTTTGATATTATATTCTGCATATCATTATTTCCTACACATGCTGAGTACCAACCATAAGTGTACTCAACCTTGCTATTTTCCCCCTGCCACACAAACCTGCTACTCAGAAGCTAAAGAAGACTTTGAAGTTCTTTGATATGGAGTTCTAGGCGAGAGATTGCCACCGGTCAATTGCCTGTGGAGTTATAGAGTCTTTCTGCTGCTATGCTTCTGAGAGTGTTCGACTTAGTCTTTTGAAAAGACTTTATTCATGTAATAAATACAATATATTGTGACATTGGTTATTCTGTATCCATTTTCTGTACGGTATGTGTGTAAACTTAATTCCTGGGCACACATACTATGAGCATTCGATTTGGCCTTAAAACCTGGTGTGACAGTAGGTGTCTAGGAAACTCAGGCATTTGCACCCAGTAGTGAGGTTCACGACCTAGTCGATTCGGGGGACAGGGAAAGGATCCTTCGGGCATGCCTTGTTCAGGCTTGTGTAATCGATGCATATCCACCATTTCCCATTCTTTTTGGGCACGAGAACCTGATAGGCTATCTAGTCTGGGTGCTGAACTTCTTTATTGAAGCCAATGGCCAAGAGTCTGGATAGCTCTTCACCCATGGCCTGGTGTTTTTCCTGGTCGAGGTGTCACAGGCCTTGCTTGACCTGCCTCAAACCTGAATTGATGTTGAGGGTGTGCTCGGCGACTTCTTGGGAGACACCCGCCATTTCTACCGGGCTCCACTTAAACATGTCCTTGTTGCGTTGGAGGAAGTTGATGAGCTCTCTTCCCTATTTGGGGTCTAAACTAGCCTCGATCTGCACAATTTTGGTTGGGTCTCTAGCATCGATTTGCACGGCCTTGGCGTCCTCATTTGTCTTGAAAATGCCAGACATCGGAGGCATCACTGGGCTGAGTGGTGTTGTGCTCAACCAGAGGCTAAGCTCCCTTAGTTTGGTTGCGATGACTGCGGTGGCAGCCAGCTCAATGCTATCCTACTCACAGTCCAGCGCTCACTGTGTCTTGGCCTCCATGATGATGATCCTGGTGGGTCTGGGTATCTTGATTTTGAGGAAGGTCTAACTAGGGATGGCCATGAACTTGATGTAACACGGCCGCCTCAGGATGACATGGTAAGGCTCGGAAAAGTCGACTACCTCAAACAAGAGTGTCTTAGTGTGGTAGTTGCTAGCATCTCCAAAGCTGACTGGCACGGTGACCTGTCCGAAAGGGATAGACTGCTTGCCTGGAACCACTCCATAAAATGGGTGTGGGCTGCTTTGGAGCTAGTCCTGTGTGAGCCCCAACCCCTCAAAGGTGTCGAGGTACATGAGGTTGAGGCCACTGCCCCAATCCATGAGGGCCTTAGTGAGTTGGGTTGTCCCGACCAGCGGGTTGACAATGCGGGGGAACCTTCCTGGCTTAGGGATGCTATCTGGGTGGTTCATCCAATCAAAAGTGATCGGGGACTCAAACTAGCGCAGGTACTCTGAGACAGCCGTGCTCACGTCATTGATTGCTCGACTGGTGAGATTGAGCTTGTGGCACGACTTGTGGGGGGTGGCCCGAGTAAATTGACATGACTGCCTTCTCTTCGGGGAAAGAGGCGGAAGCCTTCCCCGCCGAGTCACCCTCAGG
>VSTD030004648.1:0-10180 GCA_008808055.3 Sporobolus alterniflorus
TGCTGCCGAAAATAAGGTTTTTCCTGGGTTCAAAATAATATCCAATTTTAATTTATATATAGTTTTTATACACAAAATCACATATAATATCATATTCACATAACCATCACATTCACATTAACTAGATCACATATCATGAATCACAAACACAATATAACACCAAAGTTTGTAAACACAATACCAAGTCTGTAAGAAGTTTAGATCATCCATGAACATATACAAATCATCCATAGACATATGAAGTTTAGATGATCCACAAACACATACAAATCATTCATAGACACATATGAACACATACAAATCAAGTCTTAGGTCATAAACACATAGAAAACTTGCCTCAATGACATATTTGGAGGGTCGTTGGAGTTGTGGCCGCTACCTCCAGAGGCAAAAAGGTTGGTAACAAAGTCCGTATCCAGTAAAGGTTGTAATAATGAGTAAATCTCACCATTAAAGAACAAATTATGAGTTAGATATTAGAAGTAACAAAATGAATCTATTAGAAGTAACAAAATGAATCTAAGCTACATGAAACTAACAAACTAACCTCCTCCTCTCTAGGTGCTCCTAACCCCGCTAGTGGGGTTTGATAGATGTTTATACTATTGATCCTTGATTGACCTAGTTAGAATGCACCAAATATAGCATATTCAACTAGAAATGACCAAATTTAGCTACAATTGATCAGGTTTAGTTTATTTAAATAAAATTGACTAAGTTTTGCTAAAATGAAACAAGTTTAGCTAGAATGGACCAATTTTACCATTTTCATCTAGAATTGACCAAGTTTAGCTAGAATGGACCAAGTTTAACATGAGTGGAGCAAGTTTAGCATATTGATCTAAAATTGACCAAGTTTAGCAATTTCAACTCAAATAGACCAAATTTAAGTAGAATTAACCAAGTTTAGCATATTCATCTAGAATGTACGAAGTTTGAGCAAGTTAATCATACCTCTACTGAAACAGATCCCGTAGGAGGGATTAGATATCACACGATGGTCGTGGTGGTGGCTGCCATTGTGGGAAGGGAATTGTTTGACCTTGCTATTGTTCCCATGTCTGTAAATGCAACAAGTTAGTAATGCTATGAATGCAAATTGTTGAAGCCTCATTCTTACATCAAAAATTTGTTGTTGTTGAACGGCGTAGCTAGCAAAGGACTCATGCATCTGGATGTTGTACTCTTCCTACACCATTTGCAATCTCTTGCTCCATCCAAACTCTGAGAGGATGATCCTATCCATGCTCACACTTCTCTCGAGTCGATCATCCCATTGAACATTGAATACCTTCATAATTAAAAATATGTAAGCTCTAATTTAACGCAATAATTTTTTTATGAAATAATACTCTCACTGGCCATGTGCATTTCCACCGCCACTGAATCATTAGGCTCCTTCTACCAATCATAGCCTTCATCATGGTGTTTGACCATCTCCTACCCATATTACACCTTCAATTAAATAGGAACCAAATTTACATGTTAGGGTTTGAATGATCGACAACTAATTGTAAAATATGAACACCTTATTCTTTATGGCCACCTGACTACATAGGATGTCGCGTTGTTGGGGGTCTAGTCCCCTGTGTCCCCGGTGATATAAATCTATGGGTGTTAGTGGAGCACCAGACTGAGCTTCCCATAGTTAGTAATTAGTAGCACATAAGTAGATATGTTTATGAAAAAATGGTATGGGATGACTTACCATTCATTGAGCCATACAGATATATACATCGCCCCAAAGGTATGTTTTGCAGACTTGGCCCCATAATTTCTTTTCTTTTGTGACTTCTCTTGAAATTCTTTAGAAACCCATACCTGACAAAGGGTCGGATAAGCATTTGTGCGGTCTTCAAAACACAGGAGTTGGGCCTGCACATGAAATCCCAAATTAGTAAGCATCACACCAAATTAGTAAGAAATTATTGCAAAATAGTAAACATGATCTCAACTATCATTTACCTATGCATACTCATTGCGGTCAAGAAAGTATTTGAATACTCCTAAAAGTCATTGCTGACTGTTGGGTCCCGAAAGCTGAGAGGCTATCAAACACCTATGAGGATGGAATGAGTGCGACGAGTGCGATAAGAAGACAGGTAGCGAGTGGCACGGAAAATCTTGCCAATCAATGATCGCCCTGGGCAAGGAGCCCGTGCGGGTCTATTTATAATGGGAGGTCAAAGGTCTTATTATAATGCCTTAAAAGCCCCTAACCACCTACCCCGCCAATAGAGTACATGATCAGGGGGTAATCTAGACTATTACATTAGGGCACCACCTTTAGCGGGCCAATGGTGTGCTACCATGTGTCGCAAGGGTGCAGCAACCTTCGGATGATGGATAGTGCACCACCTCTGGCTTCTGGCATACGCCCACGTGGTGATGCAAGCCTCCACGCCATCGATCCATCTTAGCCTCCCCGTGGAGGCCCTAGACACCTTTGGCTTCCTGCAAAACATGGTGAATATTATTTCTGTGTGATCAAGGGTATTGGGAATCCAAAAACCCGACTAGCGGGGGTCACTGCAGGTACCCTCCCCGAGGATGCGAATGCTCACCCCCAATAGTAGCCGCTCGAAGGTGAGGTCTAACCCCAATGAGCTAAACCTGCAACTTTCGGTGAGCTCCGTACCAAAAGCGTCACCCCCACAAGTTGGGGTTGAAGCTTCGCTCAAGGTTTTGTCGATGTTGCGAAAAAGTTTGTGTGCGATAGCGCCGCACAACCGGTCATGATAATACCCTTGCCATCGTAAGGAGTATTACCACACATGGCTGTAATGTGATATTGCACACGAACTTGTTGGAGTTGGGATGCTTCTCCCTTTATGTTGGAGCAACACTCTATAGGCTGGTAATGTGGTACTAAACTTCTGCTTCTGCACTTATTGAAATGAAAAGCGTCTCCTCTGCCTTTGATCATAAGATTGATGGAAGTTTGACCTTCGGCAATCTAATGGTCATTCTGATTTTTGATTCGATGAAAGTCTCTTGCTTTCACTGGCTCTATAAAAAATCATGCATCGATGTCCCACATGGCTGTACGCCGTAATACCCCTCGTCGATATGAGGAGTATTACCGTCCCCAGCCACATTGAACATTGGCACACATATTTGATGGTGTTGAGGTGATACTTGCTTTAACTTGTTGCTTCACTCTACGAATTTTTGATGTGGTACTAAATTTTTGCTCCTATGGGTGTCGAGCTAAAAAATCGTCACCCCCATGCCTTCGATCGTTTGATTGATGAAGGCTTGACCTTCGGCGATCTGACAATCCTTTCTAATTTTTGGCTTGATGAAGGTTTGTTTTTTTTGGCTACCTAGGCCACCCTTGTTTCTTGGCCCACATGGCCTTTCATTTTTTACCTCTATTTCCATGGCTGATGTGACGAGCACACAACGCAGTTTGGACCGTTACTTTTCTCTTAAATAGCGACGAACTCTGTGATCATTTATCTCACCTCGCACATGCTTTTAGCTTTCGCTTTCCTTGCTACTACTCTCATTGTGTGCACTTTCACTCATGCATGGTTCACATCAAGTTCACTGCACACCCGTGAACTCCTGTTGTTTCACCTAAGTTTAGCTTGATGACTTTGGGCGAGGCTCCCAAGATCTCCGCACAGCTAGGGGAGAACTCAACTGATCAGGTGGAAGAGTCTCTGGTGGATAAGCAGGTGATGGCCTCAGCGGAAGATGCTTTAATGCACGGTACTGAATCTAACTGCAAAAGCCAGTCTGGTGATTTCAGAGATAGCAAAACTGTCTCCAACAACTCTAGACGTCTGAAAGTTGCAGCTGCGGCTACTTTGGCTAGGATAAGCTACAATTTTGGGCAATCGACTGTCACAAAGACTCGCCTCACATCTATGGAAAGTTACACCCACTATTTTCTGAAGGGATACTGCCGACCTCCTGGTGTAGAGTATGTGCCGGAGCCTTGAGCGAATGAGGTTGTTATGTTCAAAGACTTCTTCGCTGCTAGGCTTCGGATGCCACCACATCCGATCCTTGTGGATATTCTACGTAAATTCTAGGTACAACTGCATCATCTTACACCGAATGCCATCGTTCAGATCAGCAAACTTATCTGGGTTGTTCCTTCTTGCGGGGGTCGGCCTACTACAGATGTCTTCGCTCGGCACTATGAGATACACTACCAAAACAAGAAGATTCATCTTGAGGGATCTGAAACTACCCTCACAGCCCAGTTTGGTTGTATCTCTTTTTGTCCCACTCATTTTGGAAATCGGGTGAAGCTCACCCCTGCTGTGCGGAACAAATGGCTACGAAAAAAGGAGGCACGCAAAAGGTTCATCCCACTCTGGGGATCAGACCTCTACACAAGAGCTGGCGCTGGCTAAGCCCATGAAGCAGAGCCAGAAATTTATCTCACACTCCTCGGGGCCTAGCTCCACCGGTGGGAGTGATGCGGCCCAGGCTCTGGCTCACGCGTTGGATTTATTCAACTCGGACTCATCTACCTCTGATGGTGAAACCACCAATCCGGTGTCACCCCGGAAGCGTCCCCGAAAGTCTCCTGTTCCAAAGAATGTCCTGAAGCCTTCCGAGGCCCTTGCTGCGAAAGGTACCTTGGAAATAGTTCCTTTCTTGCGCTTGTCTTAGAGCTATGATATTGAACTTTTTCCTGTGTTTGTCATAGTTAAGATAGTGGTTGCTTCGGTCGCCGTTGGCATGAAGGACTCTGGGGGTGGGGGTGTTCACGCCGATGAGCAGTTAACTGGTGCTGGATCTGCATCTGCGCAAGATCGTCTGGTTCAGGTCAAAGCTTGCCATGGTCACAGAGCTGATGTGCTGGACATTGCGCTGGTGTCGAGATGCGCTGGGATCGTTGACCATGATGTTGTCTATGGCTTGCTGTCAGAGTGACTGCAGGATGTGAGTTCTGATGCACTCATGTTACATACTTTTGTTGTTTGTTATTTGGTTCTCAATTCTCGATTGTTTTTTTGGATAGGCCACTTCTTTGACGAAGGCTGTTGAGGAGATTATCACTGAGGATAACAGGGAAGCACTCTGGAAACATGTTGCAGAGCTTGAATTAGAAAATTCTAAGATGAAGGCTACCGTCACGGAGTCTGCTGAGGAGTGTGATGTGCTGCAGCTAGGGAACGTGAGTCTTTTGGCTGAGCACAATGATTTTTGGGATCGGTGTCAAGACTTGGAGGCTGGGCTTGTGAAAGCTCGCTTTGACTCTGTCGCGAGTATTACTTCCTTAGAAACCAAGATCAAGTCTGCTGAAGCCCACGCCATGGACGTAGCTGCTGCCAACAAAAAATGGTTGAATGATTTCGTGGCTGAGCTTGCTAGAGAATTGGTAGAGTTGTGGAGGTTGTACATTCGCAACATTCAAGTTATCGGAGGTTTATGCTCACCGATGACTGAGGTTGATCCTTCGGCTGCGGATTACATCTCTACCTTTCTACGGAGGTGGCTGGCCTCCCAAAATGTTTGCTGGTGTGAATGAGAATTTCATATCTGCCGCAGCCGAAGGTGATCTAGTGATGGCTAAGGAATCTGTTGATCTTGATGCCTTTCAAGATGTTGCTGCTGAGAGCAGGTCGGACATTTCGCCCATAGAGTGGGATGTGCAGAGGGCTGCACGTGCGATATCTAAAAAAATGGTGGCGCTCTTTCGCACTAAGCTTCATGAGGTAACTGCTGACGCTTAATTTGTTATATCTTTGACTTAGTGATTACATCTCTGTTGTTGCCCTTTCAGACACTGAAAGAGAAGGAAACGATTGAAAACGCTCCTGCCAGAGCCTCCTCTGAAGATCACCCCGAGGTAGTTGTGGACCTCGAAGTCGCGAGGATCACAAGCAAGAATTTGAGGACATCCGATGATCTGGTGCTATGGAAACTGTCCTGAGGGTAACTTCTGACGGCACTGACCAAGAGGGGGGAGCGGAGGTGTGACTTTAGTCACGTGGGTTACTGTGTAATGTGATATACCGTCTGAAAGAATATTTTGTTCCCTTGGTTAATTTTTATTTAACCTGCACAGGCTTCACATCTAGCCGAGCCTGCGGGCTCCACTATCTTATTGTTCTGTTTGGCCAACTGAGACTTTTTCATCTAGTGATATCAAGGGAGCACTAGAACTCTTGTCTCTGGGTCCCTGTCGCAATTTAGCCTCTCAAGTTTCAGGCGGTGACGTTCGTGAACCCTTGTCAAGTTTTGGTAGTGATTTATTTGAAGATTGGCCTGAGGCCAATGATATGGAGGCGAGTGTTTACGTCACGCTTACTATGGAGGCTTCGAGTTCTCTTGTATCTACGGATGATGACCCGCGTGGCCGACGTAAGTTTTGCAATGTTATCTCGTCAACTCGACATTCTCGCTCTGAAATAGCGCCACCGCGAAGGTCCCGACGACGGAAATCCAAGGGTGATAATGCCCCGCATAAAAAGTCCAAGAAAACAAAGAAGCCTGTAATCGATAATAGTTCCGCGGAATCTCCATCATGTGGTGGTCCACTTTCTACGACCGATTTCTATCCGTCCAAATGAGAAATTATGTATCTGCATTTCGTTGAGGAAGGTCTTGTTGATCCTCCCGATCTAGCACGCAAATTAAATACTTGATGTTTGTTGTACGTGTTGTAATGGCCTTGTATCCCTTTTGTTGTTAATGTATGTCGTACCTTCACGTGCCCACCGAGCGTTACATGATTACTCATGATTTCTTCATGTGAAATCTGTGTCGCCTTCCAGCGCTCGATGCTTGTTTGTTTGTTAATTTATTCACCGCTTTTGAGCGGGCTTTCGGTCCGCCTTCACGCATGTAATGATTTATTCGCAACCAACCGTGTGCTGGCTTGATCTTTATGCCATGAGGTTTGACGTCAGCACCGTCAACTTTGTTTGATAGGCGAATGTGAAAATGTCATGAGAGTTGTTAACTTAGTTTCCTTAATTCTGCCCCAGCTCCTAGCCTTTTGAGGCCTTCATTTCTTTCAAAATGTTTTATTTACGCTTTCAAGATTTTCTATTACCCCTAGCCTTTTGAAGGTGTTGGGGGACCGCCATAGGTACTATTGGCTAGGAGTACAAAAGAGGCATAATTAGAGGTCTAGGGATATAGCACCAGCATTTAGGGGCTTTATTGTAAAGATTTAAGAAACTACTTATAATATCTCACCTCACCGACAAAATAAAATATAAACCAGTCTTCGATGCAACATTCGCTTGGACATCTGCAACCTGGTCGCCGCTCGTTGCCCCCGCAGCTCACCGCGGCGACCTCGGCTATTCATGCTCCCGGCACTCCCGGCAGCTCCGTCAAACACTTTCGCTACGTCGCAAAGCCCTGCCATTTAGTGACCTCCGCTGCGCACCAGGTATACCACAGTTATATATGCCGGGAGCTTGTAAGCTAGACTGTGCACCTTCGTTTTTTCTTGCCACATGCATGCACGAGCATCATTTTGCCACCTCCGCTATCACTAACTCTGTTCAGAGAACAATCCCGACGCATTACTTCATATGTTCAATCGTGCTCAGCCTTCGTCTGTCAGTTAGTAAATACAGTAGTTGTCATCTCCACTAATGATAATTCATCGTCTATACTCAATATTTTATTCATCCATTCACCTTCGCACAAGAATGTTCCCACGGGAGCCAATTTCTTATACTGGTTAAATATGGTCTATGCCTACAACAGACCTTTGCATGAGCACATTTCATTCCAGCCTTCGCACAGGTTGTTTCAATATCTCGCCTGAGCGGCAAAATATTTTATTCCTTGCTGACCTTCGCAAGTAAATATTTCATATAGCCAATATTCTATCCATGGTTAACACCTTCGTATAAGAAAATGCAGCAAATAGGCGAAGCTTATACGCTTTGGCAGCAGCGAAGCCCATAACCGGAAGGCGCGGAGGTGAAATCAGCACATTGTTTATTCTATAAACTAACACCTCCGCAGGCCCTCCGTTTTTGGCAGTACATTATTTGTTCTATAGGAAAAAAATTGTTTGCAACCTAATTGTAAATTCATGAGTTTATAGTCCTCTCATAAATTTTATAATCAGATCCACTTAATGATCTTAAAATAAGAAAAACTGTTGTGAGGAAGTAGACCTAATTCTAAAAATTATGAAAAACAACCGGGCTACAAATATTTTTTTTCAGTTTTATAAACTAACACCTCCGCTTTTGGCAGTACATCGTTTATTTTATAAAATGACACCTCCACGGGGCCTCCGCTATGGGCAGACCGCAGTTCACCTTCGCTGTTTCAGACACTATTGCATGCATACATACAAGACTCACTTTTATTTAGCATCGCATGCATGCATGCGCGTATTTCTATCCCATGCGCGCAGACCTTTTTGTTGCCACATTCAGCATCATATGCACGCACAGAACTTACATGGCGCAAACACCGGTTTGTCACCTTCGCTATTTCTCGCGGAGCCCGCCGCTCCGCCGCTAGCCACGGTCGTTTTCGCTGCTCGCTGCGGCAACCTGCGCTACGCACTGCAGACACACCCCGGCTGCTCGAGCACAGCTTACCGCTACTCACCATTGCACCACCTCAGCACGGTACAAAGTACAAGGTACGAAGTTTCAACTCTGCATAGTGGCATTAGAACTAATATCCTATCTGGCCAAATTGACCTTCCGGTATGAACTTTCGCACGAGTGTGCTTTATTCACAGCATGCATATATAACCTCCGCACGCAGAACTTTTTGAGCTAATCATCATATAGACATAACTTTCGAACAAGAATGCTGCATAGGCAAGTCATATTTTGCTAAGCGGCCGATGGCCTTCGCATGAATGCATCATTTCAGTTCAAAGTACACCTTTGCATGGTGATTCCCTAATAACTCTACTGAAGGTAATTCCCTAATCACAAATATCCAAAATTTGTCTGGGCACCTTCGCATGATACCAGCTCACAGCATTAGTATTTTATTCCTTCATCTCCGCGCTAACCTTCGCACGAGAATGTTTTCATCAAGTGACCCGCAAGGCGATGACGGGGCCGACGCCCCTTCTAGACTGACAAAGAAAGGCTAAGTAGTGTTCACGAATCAATCCGTCGACGTCTGCAGGAAAGATCAAGTTGTTCTCATAGCCGCAGGATATGACCAAACCCATGACCCAGTCATTTCCTTTTACTTCTACATACAGGATATGACGACTTGTGCTTGATGCCGGGCCAAAACCGGGTGCTCGTCCATTCCTTCACGGTTCCTTGAGGCAATTAAAGTCGTCAAAAGCCGAGACGAACAATCGTACAAAGACAGGCACCAGACCAATGAGAGAATATTACACTATAACTGATGGGACCAATCACAATGGAGATCATTTGGTTGTACAGTTGCTCCACCAGGTCAATTCGTTGCCTATTCAATATTCTTGTCAAAACGTGAAAAAAAATCTTGCCAAGATGCCACGGGATAAAGATAATGACATGTTGAGATGGAAAGAATGATGACTCTTGCTTTATGAAAGGTTTAGCAAAGAGGGGAAGAAAATTAACAACAAAATTGCAAAGCTGAAGTTGTTCCATCGAACAACAATTTTGATACGGCACCATATGACATTCAAACTGTAATTTTAATCCGGCTACTTTGAAATGGACCGATATAAAAAATGTGACACGGCTAGGGTTGTAAACATTTAAGTGCACCTTCAAACCTATTTAGTTCTATCAAATAAACTTATTTTTTAAATTAATGATTTATTTTAAAAAACTAGTTCATTTAATTGAACTAAATAGATTTATAGGTTTACATAAGGATCACTAGTTTACACCCCTAACACGGCTGAGATCTGAGCTTCAGATTTTGTTACTAGTACTGCCAATATTTGCTAATAAAATATACAAGCGTAGTTATCGACCTAGCATTGACTTTCATTTCATCAACAAAATTTGGCTGCTTTATGCAGAGATATGTAAGAAATCATTTCACAAAAACTATTAGATTATCTCTTTTGGGACATATACCACCAGTCAATTCAATAGTTTTTTTCCGAGTCTTCATTGCTATCGTTTTCTCCACCACAAATGCAAGTGTTAATATAACAGTTGATGACATCATGAAAATAAGCGGTACTATACAATGCGTATACCTGGATTCGCCTGCAGTTTCTGCCTCATCATGCTACTTTTCAATGTGTTGAAGCTAACATCAA
>VSTD030004649.1:0-10179 GCA_008808055.3 Sporobolus alterniflorus
CTGCACACCACGAGACAAGCAAACGCGATTCTCCAAATGAAACAAAGGTAAAAGAAAAACAAAACAAAACTATCCCAGATTCAAATTCAAACCTCGCCATGTCAATGACTCATCACAATCAAACCAAGAAATGGACCACTTGGTTTCTCAGTCCCTTCTTCCCTTATCTATTGCGGCACACTCCTCACTTTCTCCTCATCACGCAGGACCACCTCGACAGCTTCCCCGACCGTCGGCAACCCTCCTGCCGCCAGAGCACCATTGCAGATGGTGAGCTCTCGCTCCATCACACTGCCGCCCTCATCTGCCATAGTACGGTCCTCGAGACCCTAAGGGTGTGGTCGCTAGACTGTGTAGAACCTCAGGGTGAAGACCTCATCATCGGTGAGCCTTTGTAGCGCTGTTGCCACCGCGCCACACCGCGCTTGGCCATGTTTTGGTCATGCCAGCTGGGCCAGCTTCCCAGCGAGCTGGGCGGCTTCCCAGATTCAGCCCGTGGCGCGTTTTGGGTTTTCAATTCCTTTTCCAATTCCAGAAATGATTTAAATCTAGTTTGAAATTTCAAAATTCATAGAAAAATCATTCTTTGTCCAAAATTCATGAAACTGGTTTTGTTATTCATCTAAATTTGTTCTCTATCTAAGAAAAATATAAAACCAAGTAGTAGCAATTGAATCGGATGAATTTAAGTTAATTCTTAAATCAAATCATTTAATTCATAAAGTGTGCATGTCATCGCATGTAGGCCCATCATCACAGGGGGCTTTTCATAAAAGAAGGAGGTCGTTGCAACAGAGCTTGGGGGACAACCTCATGAAGCATCACAGATGCTAACTTTTTACATTGAGCAGGGCAAGCCCCGGTGCATATAGTACCTATAAATGTCATATTGAGTCTTGCATTATTATTCTATGCATGTGATGTATTGTGCACTACGTGTAGGGTCTTGTATGATGGTGATAGGTTGCATGATAGTACCCTTCCATATTATCCTTGTTGTAGATATATTACCTTTATACGACTAGGTGTGCTATGCTTAGTTGATAGCCATCCGTAGAAGATGAATGGTAGGTCCCACTCGTATGTAGGACCTCTTTTTCATGAACTAGAAGGATATCTTTGATATGTTGAGTAGAGATTTATGTTTATGCTGTTGTTGTGACCGGGAGGGGTAAATAGGGGAAAGTGGAGCACTCAGAAGGGAAGGGTGAGGAGAGGGTCGTGGCTATTCTGAGGTTCCAAGGTGGTAGCTCCTGCCTGTGTCGATTAAGGACCGCATCATTTTGGCCCTGATAGACAAGCTTTGAGTTATACTTACCGCATGTTGGGTTTTATGGGGCCCGATAAACCTAGTAGCCCAGTAACTACTTTGTCGAACCGCACCTCCCTGCTTCAAGGTGGTTTGTTGGAGAGCGAATGAGGCAACTCAAGACAACGGCCGGGCAGGACGATCGCTAGGGGCCAAGACTTCATCCCGGGAGCAGGGGCCTAGGTTTGACTTAGTAGGGACTTCGTGAATGGTTGTTGTACGTGAGACCCATGGGGCCATGCGTACGATGTGTCGGTTAGGTTCTTCCCGCACAGGGTATACACTGATTTGAATCGCTATGACACTCTCAGACATTAGTGATCGCTTGTTGTCGCTGTCATCTCATAGTATGTCTTATTGTATTTGAATAGTTGGTTCAGAGGATGGTTATTGTTATGATTATCATGGTTATTACTGTTATACTTGTTGAATAATGTTGTTAATTAACTTGATGATGCTTGATTTATGCATGTTATAGTTTATAGGTGCAAACCTAATATCTGGCTTAATAAAAATGGCTAAAATAATGAAAGTAAGGATTAACTGCTAGTCACTGTGTTCTTAGCCAGTCAAACCTTAATGCCTTGCATGTCTAGGAGTCAGCTATTTATGGCCATGTTGATAGGTCAGTCTTGCTGAGTTTTAGTTACTCAGGCTTTGTCTTATTGATCTAAATGTGTGCACGTAGCTCTTCTCTCTCTTTCGGTGATGCCAAGTGCGGTTACCAGTGGGTGGTCCAGACTCGACAGTTAGACCCATGCTGAGAGACCCATAAGCATTGATCATTTCTAAGGGGGCATCTTAGGGCAAGGTGTTGCCCTTGTATCGTTGAGTGTATCGCTTCTGCATCTACGTGTAATTCTATTGCAAAACTCTGTTATATCAAAACTTGAACCAAAATTGTAATATTTTATATTCAGAGCACTTAATTTATGGTTTGTGTGTGTGTACTTGTGTATTCTTGCTTCATCAAGAATCCTTCGACGTGATCCTGTTTAACAACCCGTCATTTTATGATCGGAGTGTTATAGTTAGTCTCAGAGCAATGTTGAAGTTAAGTACACACTAATGAACTTTAAAAATGATCAACAATATTTTTACGGTGAGGAACATGTTTTGCCCATGTAAGGACTATAGTAGCTTCTTAGGTGACAAGCTAACAGTATTTAATTTATGCAACTATGAAATTGTGCTCGCAAAGGTATGCTATGATTTTTGGGATTGTTTTAGATTATTTTGTTGTTTATGGAGCTTATTTTGTTGTTGATGAATTTTTATAGAACTATTAGGACTGTGTATGTTTATTTTATTGTTTATGCCTTATTTTGTTGTTTGTGGTTAGTCTAGGCGAGTGGATACTTCGTTACTGGTCCTTTATAGGCATGATTGGGTACTTCGGTACTGGTCCTATATGGGCATGCGTGAAGGTTGTTGATTATTGTGATCCATCTTCTGTATGTACACTAACTCCCATTAAATTGCTAGAAAACATTTGTTGAGAGCGCTTTTGCCACTGACTGTGCCTAACCTGCAATAGTGGGCTACTCTTTTTATTTTGTGAGGATGAATAGGATGATGCATTGCATGTAAAATGAATGCACCTAATTAACAAGATAAAAATGTAATCTTGATCTTTGAGCTATCCAAGTTTCCGATCATCACCTTTAATCTATAAAAAGATCTGAGTTTAAATACTCGAGAAATCAAACTTCAAAGTCCTCCGTCAGTTCCAAAGAGCACCCTTCATTGGAGAAAACCTTCCATGCCCGTATACCTTTCTGATCTAGCCTTCCCTTGTCGCTGGTATCACCATCGAAAAAACACCACAGCTTCAATGTTCCTCGTACTAGTTTTCACATGCCCGATCGAGGATGGTCGCAAAGCATCCTCCTTTCTTTCAATTTGCTATCTTGGTTCCGTTCTCAAACCAAATCTTCTTTCATCTTCAAAAACTCAATCTGTTTCTAGACTCCCGCCAAAATTTCACCTGGTGTTGTCTTCTTGGCCATAACCATTGCTCTATTTATCGGAGTGAGGCATGCAAATATTTGTTGGAAAGCTGAGAAGGATAACTACGCATTTGGTATTCAAGATTTCTTGAATTTTCATTTCAAATTTTAGTCAAAAATTCAAAATAGTCAGTTGTCTCCAAACTACCTGGCATAGAATTCCAGCAATATTTGTCAACTCGATAAAGCATAATTCCTGAACCATTGATTGTATGAGGGCACATGAGTACCCTTTGGAAGCAGATGATGCCCTCTACATCTTTGGTATTCGACCCTTGGTCTGAATCTAACCACAACAGTGTCAGTTTTGTATTTTTGTACTACTGCTTACGGTCAAGTCAAATTCAACATCGGCACTGGAAGTGTTATTTCCAGGTGTTGTTGGTAGAGTCAAACATCACCACTTGCCATGATGCTTCATAAGCTTGTGGCTATGTTTGTTTTATCATTGTGGTTTAAGAGTCGGCCTCGAGATCTTGTCGTTTGGCATCAAATATCTTTCTTCCATAAGACAATGTTGATACACCGCACAAATGCACATATTTGTTTCTCCTTCGGTGACCACCTGCCTTTTGTGGCAGTTCTTCTCATCTACCCTCGGACCTCGTTAGGGTCAAGATTGCCATTCCTGGATTGGGCAGAATATCCTTATGACGGATTTCACTTTTCCTTCAATTTCTAATCAAGAATCTTTAGCTCGTCCCTACAGACCTGCTTCGTCATGCAATTGTTGGTTCATCATCGCTGGACCCCACCAAGTTGTCCCTCATTCGATAACCTTGTGGCCATTAATCATTATGTCATCCTTTCATTTGTGCTCCTTTGGTCCATCACATGGCATGCCTTCATGTTGCTCCTCATCGATGTCTTCACCAAGTCAACCGCTCCATTGGTGAGTTCATCCTTGCTTATCTTTGGGCCTATTGCCTCTTCACATTGCGTGACTGTTCATAGCATGAAGAGACATCGTCGCAAATGCAAGCAAGCTTTATCTTGACTTCCTTGTGAGTTGTGCCTTACTCCTTGTGCGGGAAACCCAACCGCGGGTTCACTTTGACTAGTTGACAAGCTGTCCCAATTGCAACCTTGCCTTGAATTGTGCCGGTTCGCCCAGTCGCTTCTCAAGCTAGGAATTTCAAGATAGAAAGTGTCATTTCCTTATGAAGTGGCAAGAGAACCAAATTACAATATCCTTTCGGAACTAATGGCGTATTACTCGAGGTACGCAACCGAAAAGAAATGTGTTATGCTTGGATTCTTGTTGCTGCAGCAAGTCAGATCCGAACCTGAAGCCTGTTGATTTTCCCGAGGCCCAATCGACACGATCATTACCTTGTCTATTCCAGCCACCTGGCACAACATTGCCAGTGTGTACCCAGCCTTGACCAAGTATGTTTTTGCCTCTGATAGCCTTCTGGGCACATTCTTGGGATTTTGCAGAGGTTCCTCCCTTGTTCTGTCATGTCGTGGATGTTGGCACTGATCCTCATGTATCCACCTGCCCTTCTTTTTGGCTAATTGTGTGCATGGCATTTCTAACCATGCCCTGAAGTCCACCCTCGACCTTGGAAATTGAGCACCACAATCATGTCTACTCTTTTCGTCTACCAAAGGATAAGCCACATGATAGACTAAGCGACTCCTTCACTCCAACCATCTTGATCTCCTTTTTCTCAATTAAGGGACTCTGTATCGGTTCTTGCTCCTTTGATCCTCCTCACCCCTAAATCTTGAATGGGATTTATGTAAGGGGGGAGGGCCGTAACGGCCCAAGTTTAAAACTCATGAATTTGCACTTTAATCATGACTGCAACCAAGGATTTGAGTCAATTTCCAAGAATTCAATCAAATTCCTTCAAATTCAAAGTCCAAATCTGATTTTCAATTTTCATTTTAAATTTGTTGACCTTTGGTCAAAGTGTTTAATACCAAAGTTGCTCCAAATGATCTAATTTATGCATGGAAAATTTGCATATTTTTCAAAGGCCTCTAGTTATTTTCCTAGGTTATAATCCTTTTCTGCGTCATTGGAAAAAGAATAAAGCCAAAAATCCAAATCCTTTTCTTTTCCCTAACAGGCCAGACCCACCAACCCGCCCCGCTGACCCATTATAGCAAACCCGCATCACCCCCCATGACCCACCAGTCAGTGGCCCATGCGTGCCTTTCCCAATCCCCCGCACTGGCTCTGCTCGCGCCGAGCCAACGCCGTGAATCCAGGTTGGGCTGGCCCGATAGCACTGCCCCATGCACTTCGATTAGCTGCTCACCCCCAGTCACCTATCCGCAAGTTCCTTTCGAAGCAAGTCGCCCATTTCGCACCCACCCCACATCTATTTGGCCGTCCCCGCACCACTCGGTTCGCAGTTGTCATAGCGATGCCGTTTCTCCCGCCCAAACAACTGCTAACGGACAACGACAACCGCCCTACTGACTCGGTCTTCAAGACCCCACCCCTCTCTAGCCACTCCCCGCACCCTGACTGCCATGCACGCGCGCGCCATTGGCGCTCGCTGCGGCGCTGACTGTGCATGCCCGTGTGCCGGCCCCATACCGACCGCACGCCTTGTCAACTGGGTGCGCATCCATAGAGGGCAGACTCCCGTGTCGTTTGTCCGCTCCCACTATCCCGTCTCTGTCGCCGATAAGTCGCATCATAACCTCCCCTATTTCCTTTCCTAGCGGTCACCATTGTCGGGCCTCACCACTGCCTTTTTCTCTTCATGAGCAAGCCCAGGAGCAGCCCTGACACTCGAAGCACCTCGTCAGACCGTTGGCGCCGCCCCTCCTTCACCTGAGCACCGCCAAATCGATGATGTGCCACCACCAAGCGCCGATCTCGGTGAGCAAGCAGTCGGAGCCATCCCTTCTTCCCTTATCTACTGTGGCACACTCCTCACTTTCCCCTCATCGCGTAGGACAACCTCGGCAGCTTCCCCGAACGCCGGTCGCCCTCCTGCTGCTGGAGCACCATTGCCAACGGTGAGCTCCCACTCTCGCATGGCACCACCCTCGTCCGCCATAGTCTGGTCCACGAGACCCTGCCGGGGCACAGTCGCTAGACTATGTACAACCTCAGGGTGAAGACCTCATCGACGACGAGCCCTTGTAGCACCGGCGCCGGCCGCGGCGTGAACCCACTGCACCGAACTGCGCCAGCGCGCGCCCCGCTCTAAGCTAGGTCATGCTCTGGTCGCGCCAGGTGGGCCGGCCCAGTGGCCTTGGGCCACGGCCAGCAGGCCAGCTTCGCAGTGAGCTGGGCCATTTCCCAGATTCGGCCCGTGGCGTGTTTTGGGCTTTCAATTTTTTTCCAATTCCAAAAATGATTTAAATCCAGTTTGAACTTCCAAAATTCATTCTTTGTCCAAAATTCGTGAAACCAGTTCTGTTATTCATCTAAATTTATTCTCTATCTAAGAATAATATAAAACCAAGCAGTAACAATTGAATCAAATGAATTTAAGTTAATTCTTGAATTGAATCATTTAATTCATAAAGCACACATGTCATCGCATGTAGGCCCGTCGTCACAGGAGGCTTTTCATAAGAGAAGGAGGCCATTGCAGCAGAGCTTGGGGGACAACCTCGTGAATCATCATGGATGATAATTTTTTCCTTTGAGCAAGGCAAGCACCAGTGCATATAGTACCTATAAATGTCATATTGAGTCTTGCCTTATTATTCTATGCATGTGATGTATTATGCACTACATGTAGGGTCTTGTGACAGATTGCATGATAGTACCTTTCCATATTATCCTTGTTGTAGATGTATTACCTTTATACGACTAGATGTGCTATGCTTAGTTGATAGCCATCGGTAAAAGACGACTGGTAGGTCCCACTCACATGTAGGACCTCTTTTTCATGAATTAGAAGGATATCTTGGATATGTTGAGTAGATGTTTATGTTTTTGTTGTTGTTGTGACTGAGCGGGGCAAATAGGAGAAAGTGGAGCACTCAGAAGGAAAGGGTGGAGAGAGAGATGTGACTATTCTGAGGTTCTAAGGTGGTAGCCCCCGCTTGTGTCGATTAAGTACCGCATCATTTTAGCCCAGATGGACAGGCTTTGATTTGTACTGATCGCATGTCGGGTTTTATGGGGCCCGTTTTCAAGGTGGTTTGTTGGAGGGAGAATGAGGCAGCTCCGGACGACGACCGAGCCGAACGATCGCTAGGGGTCAAGACTTCATCCCAGGAACAAGGGCCTAGGTTCAACTTAGTAGGGACTTCGCAGACGATTGTCGTACGTGAGACCCGTGGGGCCACGCGGATGGTTGTCATCGGTGAGACCCGTGGGGCCACACATATGACATGTCAGTCAGGTTCGTCCCCCGCAGGGTGTACACCGATCCGAACCGTCATGACACTATCAGACATGAGTGACCGCTTGTCGTTGCTGCCATCTCATAGCATGTCTTATTGTATTTGGATGGTTGGTTCAAAGGATGGTTATGGTTATGATTATCATGATTATTACTGGTATACTTGTTTAATAATGTTGTTAATTAACTTGATGATGCTTGTTTTATGCAAGTTGTAGTTTATAGGTGCAGATCTAATATAGATCTGCCTTAATAAAAATGGCTAAAACATTGAAAGTAAGGATTACATGCTAGTCATTGTGTCATTGGTCGATCAAATCTTAATGTCTTGCATGTCTAAGAGTCGATTATTTATGTCCATGTTGACAGGTGAGTGTTGGTGAGCTTTAGTTCCTCAGGATTTACCTGATTGATCTAACTGTGTGCAGATAGCTATTTTCTCCCTTCTGGTGATACCGAGTGCAGTTACTAGTGGGTGGTACAGACTCGACGGTTGGAGCCATGCTTTCTGGTGATACCGAGTGCAGTTACCAGTGGGTGGTACAGACTCGACGGTTGGACCCATGCTGAAAGACTTGTAGGCATTGACCGTTTTTAAAGGCGGCATCTTAGGGCAATGTGTTGTCGTTATATCGTCGAGTGTATCGCTTCCGCATCTACGTGTAATTCTGTTGTAAAACTCTGTTGTATCAAGACTTGAATTAAAATTATATTATTTTATATTCAAAGCATATAATTTATAATTTGTATATGTGTATTTATGTATTCTTATTTCATCAAGAATCCTTCGACAGGATCCTGATTAACAACCCGTCATTTAACGATAGGGTGTTACAGTTGGTATTTGGCCAATGATATTTTATTTTTCTATTTCTATCTATATATCTGTACTATTTATTAATTTTTATAAGCCGTCTCCGCTTAATCCGTCTCACACTTTTTAACGATTGATTTGAGATCACACACGATGTGAGTTCCGACACGAAATTTTTAACTTTGATTTAGGGCTTCCTTTAGGGCTTCCTTCGTCTCTAAGTCCGCTTCGCTTCATAAGTCGCCTTCCGCCTCACCCGCGCCGCACACTTAGAAAAATGCGCCGACGAGTGGGATCCACGACTACTGTTCTCTCTCTCTCCATCCTCCCCACCTCCGGCGCCGTTGCAGCTGCCCGTGAGCCCCGACCTAGCAGCATGGCATCGCCTCCCCGAGCCGAGCGAGCCCCACCGCCGTCGCATCCTCGAACCGGGGGAGCCCACTGCCGACACCAGCACGCCCTCACCGGCCTCCCCGCCGCAGCGCCTCGTGTTGGCGCCGCCTCGCAAACCACCTCCAACTTCGCCGTCACCTCAGCTGGCACCGGCGAAGCGTGATCCCAAACCCCACTCCTCCGCCGCGTGAATCCCTCCTGATCTCGCTCCCAATCCACACCACCGGGGGAGGCCCTCGCGCCTCCCGCCAGATCTCCGCACCGTTCGTCAGTATGAAGGGACAGATGAACGACATGCTGCGGGTGGCCACCGTGTGGCTTGGCAGGGAGCAGCAGGTCGGGGCGGCCTCCTCCTCGGGGTTCGGACGCCAGGAGTCGATGGCGGCTAGGACGGCGTGGCTCGGTGGCGACAGCCTCCGGAGGCAACCGCAGTCGTAGACTCCAACCGTGCGCACCGTCTACTGCAACGACCGCGAGGTCAACGCGCCCGTCGGCTACAAGGTATGCCACTCATTCTCCCGTCGGCTACTTCCATTCTATCGTTCTACTTCCATTCTATCGTTCCGCGGGTTGGATATCGTCACCACAAACGCGTTCCAAGCTTGATCATCTGCTGCGATGAACTAGATTGTACATCCTGCTTGTGACTCGCTCGATGATAATTTGCAAACATTAATGTGTGCTCAAAATCGAACCTTTCTTTTGTGGGAAACGACAAATTCATGACCTAATTAATGTTCAGACGCCCAGTCTTTTGGAAAACAATAATATGTTAACTGGGGTTCAAATGCAGACAAATTCATTTACTTTTCTGAAGCAGAACACATGTAGAGTGGTTGAAATGCAGACAGTTGCTATTGATAACTTCTTTCAATTATCAATGTCTGACTTACGTTATCAAGGCTGAAATTGGTTGGTCTTATCTCACGAATATCATTTTTTTCTTTTGTCCTCTACTTTGTTTTTTTCCTACCTGCCACTCCTATACTTCTACCCGTTTAATTATCAGTTTTAAGTTATATCCTTTTACGTTTGAAGAGTACGAGTCACTTCAGCTTCATTAAATGTCAGCGAAATATTCCTAGGATCAGTTAATGTTTCTAATTTTAACACAGTTTAGATTTTTTTATCTCATGAGATGTAACCTTTGCCGTGGTCAAGTTTTCTGGTACATTTGAGCACCCAGAATACCAAAATCAAGAGCGCGAGAAGGATTTTGAGCATCTTGCTCCCAGTCTGAATAAAGCACGAAATGAGCCTGTATTTCCTCTGGATGGCGTTGACTCGCATAGAGAGCATTTTCGTGTAAGTGAGGTACTGTCAGTTTGT
>VSTD030004650.1:0-10179 GCA_008808055.3 Sporobolus alterniflorus
TCCAATAACTAGCGAATGACTTACCTGTGATTGGACTGATGTCATGACCATTCTTAACGAGTAAGTTCCTTCTTCACTTTATTTTCTGATTGTTTCTTCATTGCACAATAATTTTGCATTAACATATAAATGTTACTGTTCAGGGCTTTTGACATGTACGTAGTTAAGGTGCTAGGATGACACCCAAACGACAAACGCTGACAGCTAAAACATCATACTACATTCTGTGTTCAACAACAAGCTCTGGGCAACACATGCGTCTTCCATGTCTGCTTAAACATGGTTGCATTTGGAGCGCAACCAAATTGCGGTGTAAGTGTAAGTGCATTTATTTTACTTTATTGTCGATGTTTATGATTAAATATGCATATTCATCTTTTGCTAATATATACTTCTCATTTTGTCGTGGCAGGACTATAAAAACACTTTCATTAATGCAACAGGTTCTAACCTCGAGTACATTAGAGAGAGGCTAGCGATGTTCATCGTATCGCAAGTCATTAGTCCAAGGGGAGAATTTCATTTCAAACCATAGACTTTGTGTTAGCTAGATAACAGTTATTCTTTGTGTAATAGTTAATTGATACATATGCTTTGTGGTCGAAATGATGAACACTTTATATAATATTTGATTGATAAATATAATTGAATGTGTGATCTTCATTTGGATATATATATGCTTTTGTATGTGTATGTTGCTTATCCTGGCAATGCGGCTGCCAAATCCTGGCTAGCTCCAGGGGGCACCAAAATAGGAAACACATGTCTAATAGGGTGTGTCTCCTATTAGTACCACAGTGGTCCCAGATGATAATTAAATTGGCGACGCATTAAGATAAAGAGCGTCTCAGATTCCTTAGTAATGAGAGACCGTGCGACCCCGGACGTATCTCATATTAGTGTTATAGAGCCCCAACCGGCAATCAAATTGTTGATGCGCATCTTTGAAGCGCGTCTCAGATGAGTACCATAATGGGAGACGTGCTCTAACGCGTGTCTCTAATGTATACTAATCCGAGACACGTCCGGGCGCATGTCTCGGATAACTCTGTAATGTGAGACATGATGATGGAGATGCGTGATCTGTGTGTCTCCGTTCTTCATACAGACGCATCTGCGTTTCTCACGTAGTGATAACCCTTCCTTATGATATGATAAAAGTGCAGTCATCACTTTAAATTGGCGTCTCCATTCTTGGTGTAGGCGCATCTTGACTATGGGTTTCTCACATAGTGATATGTCTTCCTTCTGATATGATAAAAGTGCAGCATCACTTTATTTAAAAGGAAAAACACTCCCTTATTGGGCCTTCACCTGCAGGACCACAAAACGGTCGGTCAGTTGCCGTTGCAAATTTTATGGAGAAGGACCACACCACCACACGTACTGCTTCCTCGTACGCAACTGGTAAAAGACCTCAGCTGCAGTCACGGCATTACTTGCGGGACCACCATGATGGAGGATTAGGAAAACCTCTGGCTGTGTTAACAAATCACTCCCGGCCGGTACTGATCTTGGGGACAAACCAAGATTTTTCTCAAAGTAAATTCTTGACGATCGATGATTGCTTAAAACATCATATATATAAAAATATAATTATACTGTAAATACGTCGTTGATACTAGATTCATCACAAAAATACACTTGCCCGGTTCAGGATTTGTTGTTGTTCCGACAACCAAGATTGTATTGCTGCAGCTCAAAAACTAGCGTCGGAATGACATCAAATTCCAACGGGAGGAGTAACCTATTTTTTACATAATTTTTTTGTGTTTTCAGATTTTTCCCCTGATAAAAAGTTCAATAATCAAAGAACGCACGTCCTCTTTTTTCCTAGAGCCTGTCGTAGGTACGGTGTTGCTCCCTATTCTTTTGACACTGCACATCTTAGAGAACGAGAGCCTCGTTACGTGATACTAGTACTCAACAGTGAGCGGAAGGTTGTTAGACTGTTACCCAGCTTTTTGCCAGAGTTTAATAAGCCGTATATCTAGGTAGGACGTGTGGACGTGGCTTTGACACGTAATCCATGGTCTCCACACGAACTGTTTAGATCTTGCGGATGATATGCGAAAACGATTGGTGGGTGAGAGATGCGAGAATTTGAAAAAGGACCGGCATGCTAGCTAGTGGTAAAAAAGTGGAGCCACCACGATATGGGAGATTCGCCACACGATTATTTATCATCCAGTGGCTTTGGTGAGTTCAATTATTCCTTTTTATAAAAGTTTTATAGTGTGGTTCAACAGAGTATGACGTACGAGCCACTAGCCTTGTTTTGTCTGTCTATTTGCACAATCATTTCCTGTATGAGGGCCAGGAGCGAGAGCAGATAGTCTACAGTACAATCATTAGCACCAGGGCTCCAGGACAAGGCTAGCGCTCTTGCCTAAATAAGAAAGGGTGACAACTGTACTGGATTGGATGGGTGGGGTTCGATTAAGATTTTGTTATGGGCGCGCGCGGCGACACAACTCGGTTTGAGCAAGGTGGCAGCGTCTCACACACACCATGGGCGCCGGCGGCGTTCGTTTTAGTGCCCATGCTCCCCTGACGAACACGATCAACAGGACCACGGCCTGTGTTGTGTCCCGCGTTGGCAGTGTACACAAAGTTGGTACTACCACTGTACATCTACCACGGAAACACAGAACAGCTGCGCGGGCGACTCGTGCTCGATCTGCACCATTTGTGATGCCATTCACTGTCAAGCGGAAGTCCCATTTGCATCGAGACACCATGGCCCAGGCACGAAGCGCTTTTCGGTTTGAAACTGAAGCACACGATCGAGGAACGCCCTGATGAACGCGTACATCGAGCTAATCATCACTACCTGCTTCATATTTAGTATTTGATTAACCAAAAAAATTTATAAATTTTATAGCTTAGTAGATATCATCATCAATTGTTTGCCTCGACCCCCAACCCCGCGAGCATATCTCCTAATATTCATCGGAACATAGGAGAGCAAATGAGCACAAGATCATTATCTATCATGATCGGGCATGTCGGCCCCGATCGATGCATAAGCTTCATCGGTTAACAACAGATCAATCGGCTCTACATCATAATGAAAGAATTAGCAAGAGAAGAGCCACCACCTACGATCAACACATGGACCTGGGATTCTCACACCTGATATATCTGAAGTATTTATAATTACAAGCATCCCAAAGAAGCACCTCAAAGAAGTGAAGGCTAGATCTAATTGACACTTCAACCAGATCATATCAAAATGAAGGGAATATTGAATTTAACGATCTAATTGATCCAGTGTCCGATTATCTTCTCGATCAGCTCAGATTTTTTCTCAATAAGCTTAGATGAAGATGAAGACAATGCAGCATATCAGATTCGCATCATATCAAGACTACTGTAGACTCGCTAAAATCAGAGCACTTACCAAATAGACTTCGTGTCACATCAGGACAACTCTGAAGTTTTAAGCTTATAGAAGTTGCATCCAATCGGCTTCGCGCGCGTTCAGATTATTACTCAGTACTAAAGGATAGAAGTCATGACCAATCAGAACAAGATGTGAAGGATTTTTATTGGATTGAAGAAACCTCAGATATCCATACCAGCGTATACAAGACAAAAATTGAAGTCATAGGGTGATCTTTTTAAATTAAACACATCACCAACCCTGTGACATCATTGAAGAAGGAAGTCGACTATGAAGATTAAGCAACTATTCTATCAAAAATGAAGTTGATCAGCTTGGTCCGAACAGAGGCGTCCGATCGATCATTGCCAATCCACTGGTACCCCGATCGGGAACCAAAGTTTGCCAGGTGTGATGACATTTTCAGAGGCTAGTGACGACCACACATCACCAACCCTGTGACATCATTGAAGAAGGAAGTCGACTATGAAGATTAAGCAACTATTCTATCAAAAATGAAGTTGATCAGCTTGGTCCGAACAGAGGCGTCCGATCGATCATTGCCAATCCACTGGTACCCCGATCGGGAACCAAAGTTTGCCAGGTGTGATGACATTTTCAGAGGCTAGTGACGACACCTCAATTTTTACCCGAATCAGGGGCCCACTGAAGATCAAAGACCATGTTGGAGCTCGATAGCCGAGAGCTACTGAACTCCAACGGGAAAGGTAAACGACACTCAACAAGCAAAGGAAAATGACATGGAGAATGTTGTAAATAGTTATCAATCAAATCTCCCCCCCCCTTGGGGTGCCCATGCGGATCTATTTATAGGGGAGGTCAAGAGTCTCATTACAATGCCTTAAAGACCCATAACCACCTACCCCACCAATAGAGTACATAGTCAGGGGGGTAATCCAGTCCATTATGTTGAGACACCACTTTACAATGTCCCAATGAGATGCTAACGCTTGTCGATGCCGGCTTAGCGACCTTCAATTTGTGGTCATCGTGACACCTTCGTCTCACAACTTTTGGTGGTATGGCAGTGAGATCTTTCGCCCTCCGCGCCCACCTAGACCATCGCCTGAGAACTCCTGAGACTTTTCGGCCACATGCGAAACACTTTCTGGCGTGCGAAGGCGTCATGAGTTTGATATCCCAACTGGCAGGGCCGCTTGAGGTGGCCTTCGCATGGAGGCGAAGGCTCGCCCCAACAGTAGCCCCTTGGAGGCGAGGCTAAACCCGATGAGCTAATCCCGCGATTCTTTGCAAACTCTCCACCGAAAGCATCACCCCCGCGAGTTGGGGTTGAGACAATGCTTTTCATTTATGTCGCTATGTTTTGCAAAAAGGCTTGCACGTGATATCATCGCACAACCGGTTGCGATGGTTGTGCGGTGATTTCTGCGTGCAGGCCTAACGGTTCTTGGGCACTGTCCTTTTTGAGGTGTGTTGCTCTCCCTAGTTTAATGATATGGTACCATACTTTTGATTTCGTGCATGTTAAGTTAGAAAGCGTCGCCCCCATGTTTTTGGGGGTTGAAGCGAACCTTCTTTTGTTGTTACGCGCAGAGGTTATTGCTCTGGTGTATTTTTCAATTTTTGCTCTAACGAGGGTGTTTTCTACCTTCGCTGGGAGTCCAAAAAATTTTATGCGCCGATACCCCACACGGCAGTGTGCAGTAATACCACTCACCGACGCGAGGAGTATTACCTCTTCCCGCCGCCTTGAACGTTGGCACATAGATTCAACAGGACTGTGATGATACTCCTTGTAAGTTGTTGCGTTGGTTTGTGATTTCTCGATGTGGTACTAAACTTTTGCCCATATAATCGCCGAATTGAAAAAGCGTCACTCCGCCTTTGACCATATGATCGACAGAGGCTGGCTTGTCACGGTCTGACGGTCCTCACGGCTTTTGGTTTGGTTGAAGCCCATTTATTTTCCTACCCGGACCATTCTTGGGCCTTGGCCTGCAGCCTACCCCCACAAGTTGGGGTTGAGATGAAGGCTCTTTTGCCCTTATTGTTGTTGTTTGCAAAAAGGGCTCACGCGCGATATCGCTTCACAGCCGGTCATGGTAATACACCTTGCTCTCGCAAGGAGTATTACCACAGCCGGCTGCCCAGCAATATTGCATGTAGCTCTACTCGGTCTTGAGGAGCTACTCCCTTTATGGTGAGTGGCTCGCTCTAGTTTGGTGATATGGAACTAAACTTTTCTGCTACGTTCACAGAATTAAAAGCGTCACCCTCGCCTTCGCTCGACTGATTGGCGGTGGTTACCCTTCGGCGATCTGGTGAGTCTTTTGTCTTTTTAGTTTGATGAATGCTTTCGCTTTCGTTGCTCCTTGTTCCAAAAAGATGACGCACCATGCGTAGTGCGGCTCCATTAGAGCTTCACTGTGTGCGGTGCGTAATCTGGCCGTTGTTGCCGGGTCTTTGTTTTTAAGCCTATTTGCTGCTCTTTGAATTGACGATATGGTATTAGACCTGTGCATTTGATTGACGGAGGGAGAACCTCCGGCAGTATGACAGGTTCTCCTTAGCTTTTGGTTTGCAAAAGTTCATGTGTCGATGATCCATACGGTTGTTGACGGTAATGCCCCTCACCGACGCTTGGAGGATTACAGCCCCCGGCCGCATTGTGCAGCGCTACACGAGCTCGACGGGGGCTGCATCAGTGTCTATTTTAAAGTAGAGTACTGCTCTGTGGACTAGAGATGTGGTATTAAGTTTCTTGTTCCTGCGTCTGCCGAACCGAAACAGCGTCACCCCCGCCTTCGACTGTCTGATCGGCGGAGGTTGGCCTTCAGTGATCCAACGATTCTTTTGCGTTTGTAGCCCGATGAAGTTGTTCTTTTTGTCTACCTGGGCCACTATTGCTTCTCGGCCCACGTGGCCTTTCAACTTTTTCACCGTTGCTCTCCCGACTGATGTGACCGACGCTGAACGCGGATTGGTCCGTTACTTTTGCTTAAGTGCTATTTTTACCACGCCTATAAATAGCGTTGGGTTCTGAGCTCATTTACTCTGCCCTAGGCTTTTTAGAGCTTTCGCTTTCCGTGTGTAGTTGCTACCCTCACTGTGCGCGTCCTACTTGTGAATGGTATATATTAAGTTTACTTCCTGCCTGCGAACTCCCATCATCTTGCCCAGGTTTGCGCCAATGGCTTTGGAAGATTCAGGCGATGTCTCCGCTGGGCGTATGGGGTCTTCGGATGAACAACCAGATACGTATCTTGCTGATGATCAGGTCATCACCTCGATGGAGGCTACTTCTGAGCAAGATGTTGTGTCTGACGAGGAGAATCCATCTGGAGACACCGACGATAGAGGGAACACCTCCGACGATGGTAGTCGTGTGAAAATTGGAGCAGAGGCTGCTCTTGTCGGCGTGAGCTATGACTTCAGGTAGTCAACAGTCACAAGAGCTCGTATCACATCTCTGGAGAATTCTGCTCGCTACTTTCTGAAAGGGTTTGCCCGGCCGCCCGACATGGAGTCCGTTCTAGATCCTAAGGAAAATGAGGCTGTTGTGTTTGAAGATTTCTTCGTTGCTAGTCTTCGTATACCTCCGCACCTGGTTCTTTTGGATATTCTGTGAAAATTTCAGGGACAGTTGCATTAGCTGACACCGAATGCCATTGTTCATATCAGTAAGTTTATTTGAGATGTTACTTCTTGCGGAGGTTGTCCTACTACGGATATTTTCGCTCATCACTATGAGCTACATTATCAGAACAAAAAGATTCATTTGGAAGGATTTGAGACTACTTTCGCTGCATAGTTTGGGTGTATATCTTTTCATCCCTCATGGTTTGGGAATGGTTCGAGGCTTACCCCACGATGAGGAATAAATAGACTAGTGGCTGGGATGGTAACTGGTTTTACTGTCAGGTACCTTCGGAACAGAAAACTGATTCTCTAGGCCAAAAAACCTATTCACTGAGCTCGAAGACGACTAAAATGTATTATTTGATGGAGGTTCCTTTTTCATGTGGTCCGAAAGACGCTAACGTCGCGGCTTTCATTGTGGTGGCATCTCTGATTGGTGGTCGCAATGTGGTCAAAGAATTTCTTGCTTCTGGCTTGTGGCCCCTTGGCCAGGCTTTCAAGTGGAGAGAAAGGAGTCACCCTTGTCTAAGGTCCTAGTGCCAATGTCGTAGATCACTGCTGCTATCAAGGAAAGAGAGTCTAAGGCCAAGTTTGTGGCACACATCGAGGATGCTGCAAATGAGTTGGTTGGCCGATACAACATTTCAGGGCATAACACTTGTTAGGGGCTTCGGCATGGGCGGCTCAACCGTATTTTTGGGTTGGCTGGAATTCTCTGCCAGCCCGCCTTGAGCCTGTCGTGCGAAAACACAAATCTACTATCACGGGAATGGCTTCGCCGCCGAGGAAAACCTCTGGAAGACGTGGTCGTGGTAGGAGATCATCTCGTTCTGGGGCCCAAACCTCCGCTCAAGAGCTTGCTCTGGCTAAAGCTTAAAACCCAGTAAGAAATTTGTTGCGAAAACTTCTACTGCAGGTGCCAAAGCTGCTGGCAAGAAGACGTTCTATACCTCCGCAGGCGGGAGCGGCATGACCCATGCCTCAAAATGTGCATTGAATTTGTTTGGCTCTGATTCATCGGCATCTTATGGCGAAACTGTTCCTATAGATAGGCCGCGTACGCGTTCCAATGAAACTTCCCTTGCCCAGAATATACCGAAATCTTCTGCGTCGAAAGGTATCTTTGAGTAATTCATTTTTCTGTGTTGTTTTGTTAAAGGCTATGATGTTGATCATGTTTCTTTTGGTGTAGGTAAAGCGGTGATAGCTTCATCCGCCGGTGCTAGCAAGGGAACTGGTGTGTTGGACATTGCACTGACGTCGGGGCATGGAGGAGCTATTAGTCACGGTGCTGTTTGTGGCCTACTAATTGAGTGCTTACAGGATGTGAGTTCTGTTGTTCTTGCAATTCTTTGCTTATTCGCTTTGTTGCTAAATTTTTTACTTTCATTGTTTTTGCACTAGGCTATGAAATTAACTAGAGTTGCTGGAACTATTATTGCTGAGGATAGCAGAGTGTTGTTTCACAGGCGTGTCACGGAGCTCGAAAAGGATAAAGATGCGCTGCAACGCGCTGTCGATCATGGTATCAAAGATTATGATCTGCTGGTGATGGGTAACAAAAGTCTTGCGTCTGAGCGCGATGAATTGGAATCTCATTGCGAAGGTCTACAGGTTGAGCTGGCGGGGACTCGGTATGATGCCAAGAAAAGAGTTGTCGTTCTTGAGGCAAAAGTTAGGTCTGCCGAAGCTCACAACATTACTGTTGTGTCCGCTGGCGAGAAACGTCTGTGGGAGTTTGAGGGTGGACTTGTTCAAAAACTAGAGAAATTGCACGTGTTGTATGCTGGCAACGTTCAGATTATCGGTGGCTTGTGTCCACCGATTCCCGCTGAGGAGCCATCAGTTGAGGATTACCTCCGCTGGCTGTTGGATGAGATATTTGGTCTTCTGACATGTTCAGCGGTGTTAATGGAAATTTTGCTACTGCTGCTATTGAGGGAGCCCTCACCATGGCTGGTGATTCCATTGATCTTGACGTTGTATGAGGCGCAGCCACCGAGGGTGGTGCAGATGTTTTGCCTGCTGAATCCGACGTGCAGAGGGTCGCGTGGTCGGTTTCAAAGAAATGGTGGCACCCGTTCAGTTACAACTATGTGTTGTCTGTTATTTGCACTAAACAAGAAGAGGTACTTGTTTATTTTGATGTTTTGCTTTGATCTAGAGATTCTTACCTGTTGTTGCTTCCTCTTAGGCCACGCTGAAAGAAAAAGAAGTTACCGAGGATGCGCCCGCTGAGACTGTTTATGGCGGCAGCTCAGAAGAAGTGGTTGATTTTGAGGTCGTGAGAATCATGAAGGAGAAACTATCTGCCTCTGGTGCTTTTGATGATGCTAAAGTTGTACGCGACAGTGCTTCTAATGATGCTAAGGATACGGAAAGAGTGGACGTGTGATTTTGGTGTATGTGTTGTTGGGTTGTGTGACATATTGTTTGTATAGATATTTTGTTGAATTTGATGATGTTGCTTGCCTTGCGCAGGCTTCGCAACTAGTTGAGTTCCTGGTTCAATCCTGCCAAGACCCAGTAGTCGTATGGCAAAGCAAAGGTCAATCATGTCTATGCAGAGCAGGCTGAGGATACAATGGATGTGGTACTTGGTGAGTTCCTGGTTCAATCCTTCTTAGCTACTGTACTCTTTGATTCTGAAGCCTCCCACTCCTTTATCTCCTCCTACTTTGTGGAAACCCATGACATCCCCACTGTGGCCTTAAAGAAACCTCTCTTAACCAAATCCCCTGGAGGCCACATTCCATGCCACTTGGGGGGGGGGGGTAATCAACATCCCAATTAATCAAAGTGGGGGTAGTATTCTCCACCAGCCTTGTAGTACTCAACTCTCGTGGGATAGATGTGATCCTAGGGATGGATTGGTTAACCAAACACCGAGGGATCATTACTTGCATCGAAAGAACCATCGATGTGATCACCCACCTAGGAATGACCATCACTTGCCACATCCAATCAAGTTTGTCCGAACCCACTCTCCACAATCTCAAAGTTGAGAGCCTCAAACAAATTCCCATTGTAAAGGAATACCTCAACGTATTCCTCGAAGAACTGCTTGGCCTGCCACCCAATTGAGACATCGAATTTGCCATAGACCTAGCCCTAGGAACATCACCGATTACCAAGAGACAGTATAGAATGACAACTCCTGAGCTGAAAGAACT
>VSTD030004651.1:0-10179 GCA_008808055.3 Sporobolus alterniflorus
ATCAGTTATTTATGTATTGTATTATGCACCATGCATCATTTATTTATGTATTGTATTATGTCTCATGTATTTATACTTTCTCTTGTGCTGACTCATTTTTTAACACCTGACAGGGTGGAGAATCAGTACCCACTCTTGGAGGAGGAGTATGAGAAGGACCATCAAGCACGGTACATCGAGGAGGGGTAGGTAACATGAAGTGTGAATTTGTTTGTCCATTTGTATTGTTCCATTAAGTGTGCAATATTAACTAACATTTTTTTGATTTAAATTGTAGGGTCTTAGCACCCTTCGTATGAGGGGCCATGATGGGTCCACAGTGATTGTTTTCGACGACCATTACATGCCCTTTCTTGGGCGGGCCAACCTGTTGTTCAATGACACAACCATCACGACAATGGTGGATAGGTGGAGGCCGGAGACTAACTCGTTCCACCTACTGTGTGGCGATATGACGGTGACCCTTGAGGATGTGGCTATGATCTTTGGGTCACCGATCAAAGGATGACCCATCACTAGCCGTTGTGACTCTTCTGCGTGACGCGACAGAGTTACAACCTTCCTTGATAGGGAGCCACTGGCGAAGGTGCCGGGCATGAAGGATCGTGAGGTCAGAGTTTGCATGATGTGGCTACGTGAGGAGTTCCATGAGTGCCCTCCGAATGCTAACAAGGCTACAGTGTCTCAGTACGCTAGGGCCTGGGTCTAGCACATGTTTGCCACTGTGCTATTTCCAGACAATACGGGTGATGCAACGTCCTGGATGTACATCCCGTGCCTAGCGGACTGGGACGAGGCAGGGTCCTATAGCTGGGGCTCAGCGGTGCTGGCCTACTTGTAGCATCAGCTCTGTGAGGCTTGTCGGCGTCGAGGGCATAATTCGACCATGGGGGCTACATCTACCTTCTACATGTAAGTTCGACAACTACTTTGTAGTTTCACTTCATATGCTTTTGAACTGTTATCATACATCTTACTTGTTTTGCCTTTGTAGGTTTGGATGTGGATGTGGCTCCCAGTCGGTAGGCCAGATGTCATATTTCTGTGCATGTTCTCAGACGAAGCAGGAGGACGAGCGCCCCACTGCAGCTTACCTTTGGGACTTGGTGGCTCTGGCGCACGCAACGGCAGGACGTGCATACATTGAGTACAATAATGACCATGATGTGGTGGTGCCTTCTTTTGTAAGTACTTGTAGTTCATTTATTACCTTTGTTACTTTATGGTTGTAATAACCCCAATGTCTTTTGAAACTTATATTCTTTTGAGGCTACTTGGATGCCGTATGAGTTGCCGGAGATCATGGTGCTCCAAGAAAGTCATGGACTCAACCCCCTTTGCCTCTAAGACCAAATTTTTTGGATGGCGCAGTGTCCACTTCTCTTCAACTACACCGTGGAGTATCATCTCCCTACAAGAGTGATGCGGCAGTTCAGGATGGAGCAACCAATACGTCCTGAATGCCCGTCCACTTCTATTGAGCTTCATAGGTAATTTCTAAATTATACAATGTATAATTAGTATCCTTCACAATTCATATATAAAACTGTGACTTGCCAGATTTGATCATGTCAAGCAACGATCGGTGAAGGATTTTGAGCACCACCATCAGACCTTCATTGAGGAGTGGAATAGGTACGAGCAGAACTGTGTCAGGATCTTCTGGATGCACATTGATAGGGCCTTTAGAGAGTACCTAGCATGGTACCAGAGGGGTGATGTGGATAAAGCTGTGTCAATGATGGACCAATGATGACTACGCGGACGTTGGCTGCTCCGCCGATGAAGACACCACCTACGACACACGCACTCATGGGGGCTTGCATGTTGAGTTGGGTCCCATTCTTGACCGTGTGGTATGTTTCTTGTTGACTCTTTACGACTTTTTGGAACATTGTTTCTTTATGTGAACATATTGATTGTTGTAGGGTGTTGAAGTTAGACGATATGTAAATGAGATTGGGAATTCATTGACCATGTCAGTTGGGGATCTCGGGAGCGACATCATTCTGCGCCACGCCTTAGAGGTATGTAATAAGACAAATGTCACAAAACCGTCAAATTCTATTTACTAAGTTGTGTTATATTTTCAGAAAATGCAGCTTAGACTTTATTGGATCATGGCACATTGTGGATATCACGAGCATGTGGTGGAGGATGTCTACCATACGGCAGCAGCACCAGCGAGCCTTGACTCTGGTGTGGGACTGAGCTCTGCTGCAGGGATGAGCTCTGGTGCAGGACACGAGGAGGTTCCGGAGCTCAGGCTTGACACAACGGCGGATGTTCTATTGCAACTCATAGATGGTCCTGATGAAACACAACCTTTGTAGGGGGGATGACCACTGCAAGCTCTGGACCGTTTCACTCCCAGCTCACATGCCATTCAGCGCAAGTGTGGTTGTCGACACTGATGCCTTGTATCAAGACTCGCTTTACAACTTCGTACTACCTTTGATGTATCGAGACTCGCTTATGTTGTGTTAGTTTGCTATAACCTATTCCTATTCGTATTGAAATGGTACGAGTTGTGTATGTGTGATGTGTGGTGGTACTTTGGAATCTGGTTTATCTGCAGGTGTTGTACAGTTGTGAATGTGTGATGTGTGGTGCTACATCAGAATCTGGTTTTTATGCAGGTACTTCTCCAGTTTTGGAGGTAGCAACAGTTAACATGGCACCAGGGCTAATGGAGCCCAACTTTGCAACCCCCAGGACCCCTTCCACGTGGAGATGTTAGGCGCTCTTATGCACTACAAGGGCGCCATTAGCCCTGGCGCCCAGCCCTAGCACCCTTGTAATGCATAAGGGCGCCACCTATTTTTCCTCAGCAGGGGGTTCCTAGAACCCGGTCGAGAAGTAGGGCACAAATGCCCTTGGCTCCCTATAGTGATACCAGGACACCAATGAGGCTAGCGTCCTTGTGCTTTATATACCATGACTCCTCTTTCTTCCTCCTCTCTTCTTTCTTTCTTTCTTTCTTCTTCCCCTATTCTTCCGCTTGGCCATTTCTTCTACCCTCATGACCCATCCCCGGCCTCAATCAGCTCCATGAGTTGGTACCTGGATCCCGTAGGGTACATATGTCATTTCCCCCCATTTTCTTGCATTTCCATTCTTTAGATGATGATGTTGATGTGCTAGGGTTTAGCCAGTTTTGGAGTTTCTAAGGTGCTTGCAAGTATGGTGTAATTAATATCGACAAGTAATTATGTTGCCATGAATCCATTACGTCAAAGATGTATTCATGAGTTCATATGGTTAGGGTTTAGGTTTGCATTTGTGAGTTGATATGAAATTTATTTTTCAACTATGACACAATGTTCTTTGTATAGACATGAATTGTTATATGTATTTTGAAGGGAGGGGAAAGAGTACTCGAACACTAGTTGCGATGATGCTTTGGTTCCTCCTCATCTTCCCATTCCGAGATGTGACCATGATGAAGAGGCTCATGTTAAACAATCAATATATCCGACAATGGTCGCTCATGCTTACTACTGTTGCCGTTGTAAGAGTGTGAGTATTATTTGACATATATGATTTTCAGGGTTTGATTTTTGAAAATGTGTAATGTGACACTTACAAGCTTCTCCTCATGCAAAATAGGATATGTGCAGATTCTTTCAGTTGACCGATGGGCCTGAGATGTGGAACCCACAAAAATCCTTCTTTTCTCGTACGATAGAACTAAGTCTTCTCTGTTACGCACTTTCAAGCAGAGAAGGATGAAGCCACTACCCTTCATGTTCACAATCCACCTTTGTGTAAATGTGGTTACTGTCCTGAGTTGGCGAACCCGCCTAATGGTTGGATTACCTTTATCGGTAATATTACATAAAAGATTATATCTCTTGTTGTGATCAAAGTATTGCGTCTATGTACATGACACTGACATATACTGTATTTTGCAGGGTAACAAATGAGGGTGTGATTTTAATGAGCTTGTTTACGGTCCTAGGTCACATTGGCCCGATGACCTAGAAATATTATTGTCACTAAATTTGGATGATTTACAGTGCCATCACGTTTCGCATCCACTTTGTTAGTGTGGTGTCCCAGCTAGAAAGTGAGTGGTGCTCTCAGAACTTGGGTATGGCTACTTCTGTGGTAACATTGTTGGTGAGGATGGCATGGGGAGTTCACATTGACAAAGTTTTAATTAGCCATTTTATTTGTCATGGATGACTCATGACTTGTCTTTGTCGGTAGGATATAAGAAGGTGCGATTGAGAGATATTCGGGGGCCATAAGGAATTTCTTGATGAGGTTCGAAGGAAATGACCTAAGCTTGGCATGAGAATGGTTTATGAAAAAATAAAGAAATGCATGAAAAATATTTAAAGGAGCCACTAGGTTGGATTCTTGGTACAATTAAGAGATAGTTGAATTTGTTAGATCTAACAGGCAATCCTTCATTGGAAGAGTTGCATGATCATCACGATATGTGGCTGGTGTACTGGAGACAGAACCGTGGGAAATATCCTCTTGAGCAGGTTTGGGACAAATTTAGTTCAGATTTGCTATATAAGTCTTTTGAGTCAAGGCTTGAGTTACGAATTTGGTGTGTCACAAGGGTCAAGCAACTAAAGTATCCTGTGTATCGTGAGGAGCAACATAAGCAGTGGAAGAAGGTCGAGGAGGAGGAGAGGTTAGCCTATGAGGCTGAACATTAGAGGAGGTGTAATGATCCAAAAAATTGGGAGTATCACATTGCCAAAGCACAAGAGAAAAATAGACGTGCTAGAGAGGCATTCACATGAGGGAACGACCTCTGAGACATGGCCACTGCCATAGCTAGAAAAAGGTACTTTCCTTCATACCCTTTTAAAATTTGATGAGTAATGGTTTCGAAGGTTCTTATGGTTGCATTTGTTATCTTCTATTCAATGCATTTCCCAATGATGTGCTGGACATTGATATGCATGATGGGTTTGCAAAACCCATGTGCAAACAACATCCAAAGCCACAAGGTGAGGACCCATAGTGCTTTTATGGTGACACATGTAAGATGGAGGTGTCTGATGACTACAAGACTTTGTGGTAGCGGTTCTGGATGTGTAATAATCTCGCATATGATCCTAAATCGGGCGATATTGAAAGTGCATCTAGGCCTTCCTAGTGAGTTTTGGATGAGTGATGACAAGTGATTAGAAGACTAACCTTCTATTGAGTTTTATAGAGAACTTTCCCTAGCCAAGTATTTAACGTTTAATCAAAAAGGGAAAAGAAAAGGAAATGAGTCATAGGCTCAAAGATTGAAGTTTTTATATTTTATTTGAGTCATAGGAAAGCCATACTATCAAGAGGGACACACCAAAAAATGTTGGTGAGAGGTCAAAGTGCTTAACCATCCAAAAATCTTTTTCTAGGTCCAGTGAAATCACCAGCTTCCAGAAATGTTTCACCGGCTTCTAGAGGCGAGTACCAGACTTGTTTAGTCCCTACACCGGACTTGTCCGATGGATCGGACTAGTCTGGCTTAATACCGGCTTCCAGAGGCAGGCATCGGACTTGTCCAGTAAACTAGACTAGTCTGACCCAATAGCCGGCTTCCAGAGACCCTCACCGGACTAGTCCGGTGGTGGGACTGGACTTGTCTGGTCAACCGGACTTGTGCGGTATAAGACCGGTTTCCAGAGGTTTCCACCAGCTTCGAGAGAGGTCCACCGGCCTTGTCCGGTGAAAAGATCCCCAATGGCTCTTTTCGAGGTGGGGGCTATAAATAGACCCCCACCTATCCCCTAGGGCTGGTTGCCACTTAGAAAATCAAAGAAACTTCTTTGAGATCCAAAGCTTGAGCTCTCTCCTCTCTCCCTAAGATCCAAATCTTGATTCTTGTTCTTGAGAGAAGATTTGAGCTCCCTTGAGTGTGCCACATTCAAGAAAGAGCACCTCACCCACTCCCTCAATGACCTCGTTGTGTTTGTTACTCTTGGGAATTCAATCCCCTAGATGGCTAGGTGTCGTCCGGGAGCTCCCAAGGATTGTGGTGAAGTCTCGGGAAGTTTGTATTGCCCTCCTCTTCATGGGGATTCATAGTGAGCACCGGGTTGGCCTTGGTGGCAACTTGGGACGATTAGGGTTGAAAGAGACCCGACTCTTTGTGAGCTCCTCAACGGAGATGTAGGCAACCTTTGTGGTTGGCTAAACTTTGGGAACAAATCTTGTGTCTCTTGCATTTACTTTCCGCTGCATGTTTTGTGCTCTTCGTATTCTTGAGCTCTGGTCCTAGGGTTTTGTATTCATCTCTATTCTAGCTTGTAATCAATTGTTTGCTGCTATCCTTGTTGCTAGAATAGCTTGTGCTAGGTTGCGGTAGAGCTTCTATAAGTTAGAATCAAGTTCTAGTCGGCCGATTTACTTTTGTTAGTGTAGAAAACCTTTTTATCGGACTAGTTCGGTAAGACACCTGACAAGTCTGGTGGTTAAAGTTTCTAATTGTTTAAATTAAGTGTTTTTCAGCTCCATTGCCTATTCACCCCCCCTCTAGGCAACTTTCAATTTGTATCAGAGGCAAACTCTTCGTCAACAAGCTTAATCGCTTGGAGAGGCGATGCCTAGGGCTGGGGATGAAGTGGAAATCATTCTACCCAAAGGTGATGGCTCCGGTGGCAATACCACCCCCGTTGATGGCACCCCCAAGGGCTCGTGTGTGGAGCAAGTCTCCTCCGAGTTCATGCAACTCAAGCTCCAAAGGAAGATTGATAAGCTCAAGAAGAAGCTCAAGGAGTCCAAAAGCCAGGAATTGGCTTCTTCCTCTTCATTAAATGAAGAGACCGATGCTTCATTCGAAGAAGAAGCCAAGGGCAAGAAAGGAAGAAAGGGAGATAAGAAATCCTACAACACTATTTCCTTTAACTATGATAATTTGCCTTCCTCTAGCGCCTTCAGTTTGGTACCCGTTGGTGAAGGCCCCCGTTTCGATGGAACAGACTATACCAAATGGAGATACTCAATGAAGATGCATCTAATCTCGCTCAATACGAGTGTTTGGACTATTGTGCATACAAGACATGAATTTCTGGATGAGGTTGAAGAACTGGATTTTGAGTAACTTCAACAAATCCATCGCAACGCTCAAGCTTCATTGGTGCTCCTATCCTCATTGGAAAAAGGTGAGTTTGATAGGGTCAATGGGTTGAGAAGGCCAAAGATATTTGGGACACTCTTCAAAGAGCCCATAAAGGCACGAAGCCCATGAAGAAAGCCAAGAGATAACTCATTGAAGGGTAACTTGATAGATTTATCATGCTTGGTGATGAAGATCCTCAAGAGATGTATAACTGGCTCAAGAAGCTTGTCAACAAAATGAAAGGTTATGGTTCAAGAAGATGGGGTGACCGAAGGGTGATTGATAGGATGCTATGAGCCTATGTTGTCAAGGATACAACGGTAATATCCTTGATCCAATAAGATCCACCTTCAAAAAGATGACTCTAGATGATGTCCTTGGAAAAATCATCAATCACGAGATGCTTGTTGAAGAAGCTCAACATGTCAAGAACCTATCCAAGAGTATCATCTCTTCAAGAAAACAAGACATTGCTTTCAAAGCTAGCAAGAAAAGCAAGATCAAGAAAGTTGTAGAAGAAAGCTCAAGTGAAGAAGAAGGTGATGATGAGAGCATTGGGTATGATCCCAAAGAGATGGCTCTCTTTATAAGAATATTCTCCAAGATGATGGGCAAGCAAACATTCTTCAAAGGGGACAATAAAGACTAGTTTAGATCAAAGACCGAGAGGGCTTGCTACAATTGTGGTAAGTATGGTCACTATATTGCCAATTATTCTTATGAGCATAGGGAAGAAGAGGATGAAAAGAAAAAGAAGAAGAAGGAGAAGAGCTACAAGAAGGACAAGCATTACAAGAAGAAAACCTATGGTGAGACACACATCAGCAAGGAGTGGGACTTCGATGATGAGAGTTCCGACTCCGATAGTGATGGTGTGGCCACCATAGCAATGAAAGGCTCCTCTTCTTCAAGCAAATCACTCGTCCTCAACCTCAACAAAGGGAAGCATACTTGCCTCATGGCAAAGGAGAGTAAGAGAAAGGTAAAATATAAATCCTCTCCTCCTAAGTATGTTTCTAGTGATGATGGACTAGATTCAAGTGATGAAGAAGAAGATGATGAAGAGGCTTTGCTAAATGTCATGTGCAAGAATCCTAAGGAAATGATTAATGGATTGTTGAAAGAAGTAGGAATTCATGATGAGCTACTTGATCATCAAGAGAAGTTGCTTGTTGAAGAGAAAGAAAGCAATCAAGAGCTCAAGAAATTGTTGAAGCTTGAAAAGGAGAAAAATAAGAAGCTTGACCAAGAACTTATGCAAAGCAAGAAGACTATCTCTAGTCTCAAGAGCTCAAGTGGTGCTCTTCAAGATTCATATGATGTCTTGCAAAAGACTCATAAAGATCTTGAAGTGTAATTTGATGCTCTTTGGTCAAGCACCTCCAAGCCTTCAAACAACAATGAAGCTTCCATAAGTCAAGTGAGTGTGGAAACTTGTGATGAAGCAATTGCTCAAGATGATGATCAATTGAAGCTAGAAGTAAAGATGTTTGACCAAATAGTAAGTGAGTTGGTGAAGTAAGCAAAAGTGAGACCTTCTCAAGATAACCGTAGAAATATGGTGAATAAGCTTGAGAAGGGTTCAAATGTCACTGAGCTTCTCAACAATCAAACAAGGCTCAACCTCTTAAGAAGCAATAAAAGGCCATTGAAGATGACAAGATTGAGTATGCAAGAAGGCCTCACATGAAGAATGGTATTGGTTACAAGATGGGAAATAAGCACAACTCAAGGGTGAACAACAATGGTCAAGAATTCATCAAGTTCACCAAAGGCAACTCTCATCAAGGGGAGCAAGACATCAAAGCAATTAACCATGTTTCCAATGTTTATACTAACTCTTCTTACATGCCTTATCATGTTTTTGATGCATCTTATGTTCTCATGAATAATAGATTTGGAAAAGTGATTGCTTGTATGTTGGGCCACGCCACAAGAGGCATAACACTTGTGTGTGGGTGCCCAAATTGCTTGTAACTAACGTGAAAGGACCTAAACAAGTTTGGGTACCTAAAACCAAGGCTTGATTCTTTCTTGTAGGCTTACTCTTCCGGTGGAACAAGTTGGGTGTTTAATAGTGGGTGCACCAATCATATGATTGGAGAGAAAAGGATGTTCACATCTTTTGAGAAGAACGACACAACAAATGATAGCATCACATTTGGAGATAATAGCCAAGGCAAATTTCTTGGTCATGGTAAAGTTGCTATCACAACTGAACATTCTATTTCAAAAGTTATTCTTGTTGAATCTTTGGACTATAATTTGTTTTCTGTATCACAACTTTGTGAGATGGGCTACAATTGTTAGTTCACTAACAAGGGTGTGACCATATTTAGGAGAAGTGATGGTTCTTTTACCTTTAAATGCGTCTTAAGAGGGAAGCTATACCTTATGGACTTTGTCCCCGAGGAAGTTGAACTTGATAAGTGCCTAATTGCTAAGAGAAACATGGGTTAGTTGTGGCATAGTAGGCTAGCCCATATTGGTATGAGGAACCTTCACAAACTCCAAAAAGAGGGCCACATCCTAGGACTAACAAATATTGTCTTTGAGAAAGATAGGTCTTCTGGAGCATGTCAAGCCGGAAAGCAAGTGGGAGCACCACATCACGCCAAGAACATCATGACAACTACAAGATCCTTGGAGATGTTTCATATTGACAATGGCTCTGAGTTCAAGAATACTCATGTTGAAGATTATCTTGACCAAGAGGGCATCAAGCATGAATTTTCGGCACCTTATACTCCATAACAAAATGGGGTGGCTGAAAGAAAGAATAAGACTTTCATTGAATCGACAAGGATAATGCTTGGTGAGTACAAGACCTCCGACCACTTTTGGGCCGAAGCTATCAACATGGCATGTCATGCCTTCAACTGGCTTTATCTACATCGACTCTTGAAGAAGACACAATATGAGCTACTAACCGGTAACAGACCCAATGTATCCTACTTTAGGGTCTTTGGGAGTAAGTGCTATGTTCTTCTCAAGAGGGCTAAATCTTCTAAGTTTGCTCCTAAGTTTTATGGAGGTTTTATGCTTGGTTATGATTCAAACTCTCATGCCTATCATGTTTTCAACAAGGACTCTGGTTGTGTTGA
>VSTD030004652.1:0-10179 GCA_008808055.3 Sporobolus alterniflorus
CCTGTAAACGACGAGGACATGGATCACTATGACACATTTCCTGTATAATGAAGCCTGCTTTTTGTTTATTCTCCAAAATTTAATTGCAGGCAGGCCATGGTTTTATTGGTCACTTTAATTATAACAAATGCAAGGACTTTCATTGTGCACCTGCTAACTGTTCCACGCAACTGATATGATTTTTTTAGTAGGAAATCCAAAACAATACTCTCACCGTTTCAAATTAAGTTTCATTATAGTTTTTAAGTCAAAATATTTTTATCTTTGGCCATAAATGTCTGGAAATTTCTTTGTATAGTTTAGCAACACGTACGTGAATTACATATTAGAAAATTATTTCTCTCATGATGAAACTAAAAAGTATACTTCTTCCTTTTTATTGTTGTCATTAGGACACAAAATTTAATTTAAAAATAAACTAGATTTGGCGTCCTATGACAACATTTTAAGAAAAGATGGGTGTATATCCTTTGTCGTCAAACTATACGACTTTCTCGAAATTGATGGTCCAAGATAAGATGAAGTTTTCTAATAACAGGAACTAGCCATGACTACCCAGATGTTATGGTAGGGTAGAGATGATCTATGATGCAAAATTAAAAGCAAGGCTCTAAACGAATCTATTTTAGGCTGAAGGTAGTATAGCTAGCTAGGTGCATCTACGGGTGTAGAGGTTGACATATTTTTCATTTGTTTGATAAAATAGAAATTTCTTGGGGGTCGACAACAATCCGGTGTGATAACATGGCCAATAATAAACAGTTGGGATACATCATGATTAATTATATAGTATGGAACCGTGCATGCATCCCCATACTTTAGGGCTTATTTGATTATTCCCAAACAGACCCGGGATTAAGTAGGATTGGACAGAATTTTTTCCTTCATAGACTAGGTGAGGATTTAATCCTCTTCACTCCCATTCATTCGTCTTCGTCCCTGGAATAACCGAACAGGGTCTTAGGAAGTCATTCCCTGACGATGGAATATCATTTAGACAGATGGCTGGTTTGTTCATGCATGCTTGTGAAATTAAAGTAGCTTGTGCGGAACCTTATATACGTAGGGTCGTTTGTGTAATATGTGTAGCGGCGTTATTACCTAACCTGTTCAGAATATCGATCGTCACAGCAAACGACCTTTGTGCATGCATGCATATATGAAGATGGATGTGAAAGCATAACTGGCGACACTTTTAGCTCGTGACTATACCATCCACATCAATTCCGGGGAAAGCTATTGGGCCCGGATTCTTGCATATCACAGCTACATTAATCGTCATTTATGTTTCGTTTTAGGCTTTGGTTGACTTGACTTGATGAAGAATCATTCCCTTATTTTTATCCATTGAAATTTTCTTCTTACACACAGTAACAAAGACTGGAAAATACAGGGGTTTGTAATTTGATGACTACAATATCGAATTTTGATGTAAATAAATACATATAATCATTAACCGGAGACTAAAGCAAGGTCTAGGGGAAGGGAATAAACGTGAATCATATAATCATTAAATAATCCTTCACATGAACCATTGAAAATAAAAGGTTTATAATGTATTTCTTGAAAATACAATGCAAACCGACACACACTCTCATACATGTACAAGCATTTACACACTTATGAACACATATGAACACCTCTTAGAGATTAGGCCGGTTTGTCAGATTCATGAAGTCACCATATATAGTTGCCTTGCTGCCGATGGCACTGCCAGAAACTGTTTTCCCCGGTGCGCTAAACACCACCATGAAAATTGGAAAAACGCACAGGTAAAAGCAAAATCAATTTCCCTGATGGCACACCGCCAGGCAAAACGCACACAGAGATAGAATGACAGGGAAAAGAGTTTCCCTGACGGGTAACACACATAACACACAGGGAAAAAGAAAGCATGAAACAGAAAATGCACATTTTTCTCATTTTTAGTATTATAGCATGTTCAAATTAAATGAATACACACATCTGAAACTGTTCAAATGCATACACACATCTCTCAACATATGTACAGACAAGAAATACAACTTTATACACTTCTATTCAGGCAGTGAAGGGCATCTAAAATACACACATCTCAGAATCTTCAGTTCATCTTCCTCACAATGCGCCGCCCGCTACCGCTGTCACTCTCCTCCCTGGTGACCCCTCCTCATCCCCCTGATGCCCCCTCCCCTTCCCCCCTCCTCCTCCCAGCAAGCCGCCTCCTCCGGCCCCGTGCCCGCCACCCACCGCCCGAGGCCGAGGCGTGCCCCCGCTGCATCGTCACACACCGCCGGTCGAACCACCACCTCACCCCACCCCCCCTGACCTTTTCTATAGCTGACGGCGATTGGCCCCCACCGACATCATCAAACCCTAACTTGGCAGCCGCCACCACCCATAGTAAAATGTCTCGCACCGCCCGCATGACCGCCACGCTCCACCATTGCTGCTGTGCCACTGCCGCCTATTCCTTCTCCACCTCCAACTGTCAAATCCGAATCCTGCCCCCCCCCCCTCCCCTAATTCGCGCGATACGGTCGCGCCCTAGACTTTCCGATCTAAAATCTATCTGAGGCTTGAACATCTGTTGTGTGCATCCATTTCTGTTTCCTTGTTTGATTTGATTCGATCGACTCTAATTTACAAAGTAGCGGGACCTCAGGATCTAGACAACATGCTGACAGCAGCCGGTACCCACGCATCTGCACGACAAAACCAACTACAATATATATTGAAGGTATGTATTTAAGAATCCATCCATTGACAGGAACGCTCTACCATATGTTTTCATTTCCGTCCAATTTTCCTTTTCCTTGAAACCCGGATTCCAGATATAATTTTTTTTCACGTGCTAAAGTTCCATGTGGGAGTTTTTTTATATATATATAAAGCAAGCTGTTTCCTCCAAGCATATGCGTCAGTGAAACTTTTCTGCTTGAGATTTGGGCGGTTCATCAGTTATGAGTCTGAAGTGGTGGCACCTAGATTATTTGGGTGTCAGGGAAGCAACAAGATTAGCTGCGCAGCTTTCAATATAATTTCCTTATGGTTCAATAATATAATAATGTCATTAGCAAAAACAATGAGGATCTAGATCGTTAAATGCCACCAATTATTAGAAAATTATTTCTCATATCATTCCAAATCTGTAATTTGTATTTTGAAATAATAGTACGTCAGTATTTTATCTTGCACATTCCCTAAAGTGATGGGATCATGGGACAATAAGCTTGATGTACGAAAAAGCTAGAGGCACGGCCGTTGCAAGGAATCTAGCACCCCTTTTGGCACGCAAGGAAGCTGGAAAGTGACATCCACTACCCAAAAATGGTCATATGAGGTGTCACTATAAGAAGAGGTTCATCTGAACTGTTGTTGAATCACTTATCAGCAGTTGTTTTTAACTAGAACTGATGTTGATAAGTGTTTTAATTATCAGCAGTGGTTCTAGTTGAGAGCCACACTGTTGATAAAACCTTACCATGGATGGTTCTTATCTAGAACCACTACTAAAAAGTGACCCAATCTATCAAAACACTTCTGATTGAGAACCATTGTTGATACGTTTGAGTAGTATAAATACTAGCCCATCTGTCGATTCTCTTTCTCCCATAACTCTTGAGTTCCCCATGCAATTGTCCCATATGTGTTCTCTCCAACGTCGGCACCGCTCTCTCCACCGCCACCTCTCTCCATCGGCATCCTCCACCTCCGACACCTAGCCTCCACCAGCTAGGCTCCGGTGTTGTTCTCCTCCGATGCTCGCGCGCCCTGTGACCATCGAGGTTAAGTCGCTCTCCCCTCCCCCGCTAGGTTTTCAGCTCTGGTAGCTGGATGATTTACGGGATCATGCTAGTTATATATACAACAATGTTAGAATTGTTTGATAGAACAATGCTAGAATTTTTTGTACATGTTATAGAACAATGCTAGTTGTGATAGGGCAATGCTAGTTTTTTTTGTTAGACTTGATTTACTGGTTAGGTTGTATATGTTTGTAATCTGAAAATTGATTGTAATCTGCTATGGGATATTGCTAGTTATAGGACAATGCGTGTTATAGTACTGTTATAGAACAATGCTAGTTGTTATAGGGCAATGCTAGAATGTTTTGTTAGAATTGATTTACTGGCTAGGTTGTAATCAGAAAATTAATTTACTATAGGTCCGTCGTGGTTGGGAGCGGCAGGCATCAGGAGCTCACTTGCCGGTAAAAACAAAACTCGAAGGGGAAGTTCTCTTCATGACGCACCCGCACTCCTCCCCTAGGATCTCCTTTGTAGGGGCTCAAATGACAAGTCCGCATTGGAGATGTGGTACATGGCTCCAACACTATTGCATCAGTAGGAAACAATCATGTTGGAGTCATTATCAGATGAGGTTGTAGGCACTCCTGCCCCGAACCACAAGAAATGGTAATTTTTATTATGTCATGATGCTTATATTTTTACTTATCTCCAGTTTAATTACTAAATATAGACAATCAGATCCAGATTCAAATGTTAGAAGAGAAGGCCAAAGAATTAGTAAAAAAATTGATAAGAAAATCAAACACCCAAGCCTTGGCAAAAAGGGTCATCGGGTCCATAAGGAAGGAGTGAAACGAGAAGGAGGAGGGCTTAAAGAAGGAGATCACCAAGGACATGGTGGCCCGATGGTTCGATGGGGGCAAGTGTAATACCCTAAAATTCAAATTTGAGCAAAATTTAAAAAATTCATTTAAATCATTAAATTAAAATCAAAGTTTATTGTATTCACGCTGCCATGCATTATTTTTGTATTGATGAGTGATCTAGTTTTTAATCCGTTTAGAAAATTGTTTGAATCGAATAGAATTCATTTGAAAAAAGCAGAAATAGGAAAAACCTTTTCTTTTCCTTCTAGCCTCGTGAGCCAAAACCCAATTCATGGCTCAGCCCCTCCCAGTTTCCCTTTCTCCCTTGTGGCCTAGACTGTCGGTCTCCTTTCTCTATTCTCCGTGGCCCAGTCGGCCCAATCCCTTTCTTACCCCATTCTCCCTAGTCGAGCCGAGCCAACAACCTGGTGTCACCGCCACCAACCCTGCGCCCACCCGTGCCGTGCACCACGCCTGCACGTGTCACACCGCCCTTAAGCCAACTGCAGCCCCGCCCATTCAAAACCCGAATGAAGGTAATTGATTCAGATTTAAAGCTTGAACGAAAGCAAATCAATCCTCGATCAAAACCGCCATGTTGTGATTAGAAGCATAATTGGAAGCCAGTCGACTCCCATTCCGGCACAGTGTGCCTATGAGAAACCAAGTAGTCAGTTCCTTGATTTGATTGTGATGAGTCATTGACTTGCCGAGGTTTGAATTCGAATCTAAGACATTTCGGTAGTTTTACCTTTATCTCTATTTCATTTGGAGAATCACGTTTGCTTGTCTCATAGTGTGCAGGTGGCAGGTGCGGCATGGCGTGCAGTGGCAAGGATTATGGCAGGAGCAGGAGACCTGGTGCAGAGGATCGGGGATGGTCGCACAGGTTAGGTACTCGGTGGCCGGGCAATCGAGAGGTTAGGTGGTGCTGTGTACGATCTGCACTGTGCACGTGGAGACAAGAAGCGCGGGTTTCTTGGTTGAGCCTCAAAACTAAGGTCGATGGTTTGTTAGTGGTTTGGCCTTAAAACTATTAGGATGGTTTTCTCCGATTTGACCTCGAAACCGGTGGCTCGGTTTTTTTATTTGGGCCTCAAAACCGGCAGCTCTGGTTTGGTGATTAGGTAATCAAAATCACCGCGACAGTTTTTTGGTTTGTGCCTCAAAACCAAGCAGACATCAGTTTATCGGTTGCGCCATAAAACCGACAGAGGGAGGACAACGTGGGACACGCGTTGAGATCTGGTGGATTGTTTCACCTAGAAGCAAGTCGAGTTATGGTTTACAGTCTGGCCCGCGAAGGCGCGACGGCAGGTGGTGCACGTGGCACCATCGCGGAGGTTGTGTCGGAATCAAGTTGAAGACGGACGGGTCGATGCGATGGGCTGCGTCGGATCCTGCTACCCTTACTTTGCCATTTTCTATGTATTAGGCCCTATGGGCATATTAGTCTTTTACTTGGACGTATAAATAGGACCCTAGATGGATAGAGCTACTTGCCAATTCTCTAATTTTATTTCGTATTTCTATATTAGAAGTGAGTTAAGAATAAATTTTAGTTTTTAATTAAATAAGGGAGGAATGGATGACAGTGACATTCATGATTGTAAGAATCTTGTTCAATTTTAATAAAAAATTCATTTTTTGCATTTTGTTTAGTACTGTTCGATTTATCTTTGGTTATGCACTAGATCTAGACATCGTTGACTATGTGCTCCTGCTCATCGGTGAGCCCCAAATCTCTGTCCCAGTCTCTTGTTTTTGTTGCCGCAGTGTGTTTCTCCTAGGGATTCTGTCGTTGATTGCCGCTACAGTGGATTTGGCCTTGGAGTTTCTTGTCTGGATTGGAGCACTGGCCACGTTCCCAAGAAGCGTGTTGGTTTTTCATGTTCGATCCGGTGTCCTGCAGTCTTGTAGCACCGGTTGGCTGGTTCTGCTCTTGATTCGCATCTCTTTTTCGCCGCTGATTTTCTAAGGGCTCACGCCGCTGTGTGAGTCAGTCAGGCACGGCCTCGGCCAGGACGCCATTCTGCACAGGATTTGCTCGTGCCTGCTCGGCCAGGACGCCGTTCTGCACAGGATTTGCGTGCCAGCGATTTTGACTTCCGATCCGGTTTCCACTGCCTCGGTTTTTGCTGCCGGTCCAGAGCACCGTATCACGAATCCCGCTCTGAGATTTTCGTTTCTCGATTTCGTGCCGCAGCACTGTGCCTCGGTGGGCTCGCTGGTGCATTTGTAGAGAGCGCCAGCCCAAGGTTCTCGCTAGCGGGGGCTGGTTCCTTGGGTGTTCGGCCACCATCAGTGGGTTCGTCAGTCAGCCGGACAGAGCCTCTGCCGATTTCCGTTTTTTTCTGCGAGCGCGCCGCCACAAAGCTTCTGCGCGGTCCGTTTTACTTTTCTTTAGGTACTGGAGATCGCTGTTTCTGCTGCAAGCTCAGCGTGTTGATTTTCGTCTTGCTGTCGCGCTTTCGCGTTCTCTCGGGTGGACTCCTGCTCACCGCGCCGGCGCGTGGTTTGGTTCTTCGGTTTTGGATTTTTGCCTCTTCGATCGATGTTTATCAAGCAAATTAGTTTCCTGATTTTGTGTGGGTTATTGCAGGTGGATGTTGGTCTTGTCTTAGCCAACGGACCAAAGGTTCAATCTTTTTCAGTTTATCATGACATTTTCATGGTGTTTTCGTTTATCTTTTTCAGTTTATCATGACATTTTCATGGTGTTTTCGTTTCCACGTCGTGTTCGATGAAATGTCTGTTAGGTTATGAAAAGTTTCTTTTTGTCCAATTTTGGTTATCATTGTGTCACTTGTGACTTTGCTTGCATCAATTGTGATCTTCTGCTCTGATTACAGATTACCTAACCCGGTTCCGATGACCAATAGTTTTTCTATAGCTATATGATTTTGGTCAAGCTAGAAGAGAGACACGTTGGGTCGAATTTGGGATATATGTCAAATTCCCTAGAAAAATTTTGATTGGCTCTCATTCACCCACCCCCTCTAGTCGTTTTCTCCTGCCCTTCAATTGGTATCGAGCCGATTTGGTCACTAGTTGGCTCTAATAGGCGTTGTGGTCGAATGCAATATGGAGAAATGTGTCGTAAAACTTGTGACTTCAATGGCGAAGATTTTGATTATTGAAAGAATCGAACTTGTAACTATCTCTTGAGGCAGGGTCGTGCCGTTTGGGAGATTGTACAAGAGTCGTACGTGATCCCTGCGATGCTCGACAATGTGACACATGGTGAGCTACAAATGAATGAAAATAACTACAAATCTCTTAATCTCATTATTACTACTCTTGGTAGGAATGTGTGTGATTATATAGCTCACCTAGAAACTGCTTATGATGTTTGGCTTAAATTGTGCAACATTTATAAGGGCTCATCTGAAATTAAATCTTCTCGTAAGGACACCTATAATAGGCAGTATCAGACTTTTTCTTAGAAACCTTGTGAATCTCTTGACGATTGCTTTGCTAGGTTTGAGTCTATCGTGAGTAGCTTACGTTCGTGTGTTCCACTTGCTTATTCTGATAATAAACGTGCTAAACAACTGCTATATGCTCTTGATGATTCTGTTTGTGTATGAAAATTACTGCTTTAGAGGAATCTACTAATTTTTCTACCCTAGATATAGAAAAACTGTTTAGTAAGTTAAAATCTCACGAGCTGTCTATGAAAGGTCATCCTAACCATGATGCTTCTCATGGTAGTAAGGCTTCTGTTACTAGTGCTCATGTTGGTGGTCATGATGCTAACCCCACCAACACCATTGTCTCATCTACTTTGGAGTTTGGCTTGTCCTCTTTGGCCGTAGCTTCTGATGAGCAGTACGAGAGCATCCCCGATGATGAGATCGCCATGTGTCATACCTGATTTTTATGCCAAAACCAAGTAGTCATCGTATGCATGATCCAAGATCAATTGTTCCACACATATAGCCAAAAGTGTTCACAGATAATCAAATGTCCCGAATAAAGTATAATTAATACATAAGTAATGTCTCTAAAGACTATGACGACTCTCAACGAAACGGAACAGCAGAAGACTCCATAACTCCACAGGAACGGCAACCGGGGCAACACGTAGCCTAGAACTCCTCGTCAAAGAATTTCAGTCCATCTTCTCTTTTTGAGTAGCAGGGGAAAATAATAAGATTGAATACACTTATGGTTGGTACTCAGGAAGTGTAGGAATAAATGATAATGCTAGGTAATAACAAGGATAAAACTGTAATAAAATGGTAAGCAAAAATGTACATATACTTGACTCTCTAATTATTAGCACCAAAATTACTGTGTTAAAGTTGTAGGCTAAGACTACCCAATTATGTTGAATTAATCACAAAGTACGATCAACAAAGGGGTTCTATAGATCATGCGGTTCCACACAGGTTAGACTAAAATCATCCCATTCCCATCCAAACCATACTATCTAGTCAAAAGAGTATCCCAGACTGCTTGTAACCGTAAGCACGACTGTCATGATAGTTGTACACTTTCCAAAGGTAAGCGACATGTACCCATGAGTAGTGACTTCATCGCTAGCTAAGAGACTAGAGAAACCTCCTTTTTTGTCATTCTTATACTTCCTTTGGTGTATGGCCCAGAGATCACTACATGCCGTTACAAATGTTTACTAGGGGTCGTATGTCAGGTTTAACTAAGATAGTACACAGTATCATAGCATTGCTAAGGTTTCTCAGGGTAGTCGTGGTACCATGGCCCCTCTTGTATCATGTGATCTTGGGCGAGTAACTACGTCAAATTCTCACTCATCCGAGCAAGGCACACTTCCCACAGCATCCCTAATTATTAAGCAAGCCATTCCATACCGGACACATAGCGGTACTTGTTGTCCTGGGGGGTCTACTCCTAACACTTGGTCCTTAGCAGATTCAAGCATCACTAACCACAAACCGTGAAGGTCACAACCTTCCCCACCGTTCCAAACCTTGCTCAAACTATAGCATCGATTCTCACCATGGTCACCTCACATCATGACAGATTGAAGACCAACATTCTCAATACTCAATAAAAGTCAAACTCAACATCATAAAGATGGAGAGACATGTTTGATGACTCAAGACTGCAGGGCTAAGCAATACTACTAACCATAAAAACCCAATTCTAAAGTATGAAAGCTTAGGTAACCAATTAATGCATGCAACTTGTGTATACTAGAGAGAGAAAGCATATTAGAACAAAATGGTCAAGGGTCACTTGCCTTGCTCTCTCCTGCCTGCTACTCAAAGTCTTGGAAGTCGAGCTCTTCAAGATTCCCAAAGTCATCGGCGTCTAACAATAGCGATCAGAAACAAGTAATTGTAAACAAATAAATAAACAGTATAACAAACAGTGTCTAAAGACTAAACAAATAGTACCAAAAGATGCTACTCATCGCTACGAACATGTGAGCACAAGAATCACCTAAATCAAAGCTATGGTTAAGAAGTTATAAAGATTTTACGTTATTAGGTTAAATAGGAAATAAAATAAACCGAATTAATTAAGAAAATGACCTAATTGTAAAGATAAAAATTTATACAGGGACATATATGTAAATTTTCAAAGACTAAAAC
>VSTD030004653.1:0-10178 GCA_008808055.3 Sporobolus alterniflorus
TGCAATCCTATCAAGTTATTATTTAGGTGAAATGCATTTGTTGGCAAGTTTTAAATCCTTATGAAAATTAGGGTGTTATAGATCTCCTCTTAGATCAAGTTGCTCCATCAGTATCTGCTCTTTTGGAACATGTAAACACTTCTTGAAGTGAGATACGTGAAACACGTTGTGTACATCTGACAGCTGCAGTGGTAGCTCCAATTGATAAAGCACTTCTCCCTTGCGATCTAGAATTTGGATAGGGCTGATATATCTTGGGACCAGCTTTCCCTTGACCTTGAATTGTTGGGTGCCTCTCATGGGTGATCCTTTAAGATATACGAAGTCACCAACTTCAAAAGATAGATCTCTTCTTCACTTATTGGCATAACTGTTCTGACGAGATTGGGCAATCCTCAAGTTTTCACTGATCATATGGACTTGCCTCTCGGCATCTTTTAGTACTTACGGTCCAAATACTTGGCTTTCTCCCGTCTGACTCCAAAAGAACAGGGTTCTACACTATTGTCTGTACAAGGCTTCAAAAGGTGCCGTCTTGATGCTTGCTTGATAACTATTGTTGTATGAAAGCTCAGCATATGGAAGGATGTTATCCCAACTCTTTCCATACTTCAGAGCGCAAGTTCTCAACATATCTTCTAATATCTGATTGGTCCTTTCAGTTTGATAATCGATCCGTGGACGACGACATGCTAAGCTAGAACTGAGCATGGTGTCCATCAATTCGTGAAGCCTCTCCCAAAATTTCAACGTGAACTGAGATCCTCTGTCAGACACAATCTTTTTAGGTACTCTATGCAGACATACAATCTGTGACATGTATAACTTGGTGAGTGTAGCTCCATAGTACGGCATCTTGATAGGGATGAAATGAGCAACCTTAGTCAACCTATCCATGATTACCCATATGGAGTCGTATCCTGCTTGCAAACAGGGCAATCCGACTATGAAATCCATTCCGATTTCTTCCAATTTCCATTCTAGGATTTTTAATGGATGCAATAATCTAGCTGGCCTCTGGTGTTCTGCATTGACTCGCTGACATGTATCACACAATGATACATACTCTATGATATCTCACTTCATGTTGTAGCACCAATATCTGGTCTTCGGATCCTTGTACATCTTAGTGCTTCTGGGATGGATTGAATACGCTGACTCATGAGCTTCCTGAAGAATTAGCTCACGAATAGACTTAAGATTGGGAATGCATATCCGCTTTCCTAACCACAAGGTTCCATGGTCATCCTCAGTGAAATCACTAGTCTTGTTCTCCTTTATAAGTTGTCGTACCTCTTTCAGCTTCTCATCTTCTAGTTGGGCCTTCCAGATTTCTGCTTTGAGCATAGGCTCCATTTCCACTGCCATGGCTGCTTCAATTACGATTGCTAGATTAAGATATCCAATCTCTTGGCATAACACTGGTTTCATCATTCTGACAATGGTGGCATTGTAGTACTTCTTGCGACTTAGAGCGTCTGCTACGACCTTAGCCTTTCCTGGGTGGTAGTTGATTCCAACGTCATAATCCCAAATCAACTCTAGCCATCTGCGCTACCTCAGATTCAAATATGTTTGAGTGAAAATATACTTGAGGCTCTTGTGGTCACTGTAGATCTCGCATCATTGACCGATGAGGTAATGTCTCCATATCTTGAGGGCAAGAACCACTGTTGCTAGCTCAAGGTCATGAGTGGGGTAATTCTCTTCATGCTTCCTTAATTGATGAGATGCATACAAAATTACTTGACCATCTTGCATCATCCCGCATCCAATGCCTCACCTTGAAGCATCACAATATATATCAAACTTCTTGGAGAGGTTGGGTAAACCCAGAACTGGCATCGTTGTGAGGCGTTTCTTCAATTCCTCAAAAGTATCTTGGCAATCCTGAGTCCACTTGAATACTTTGCCATACTCATGTAGTCGAGTCATTGGCTTGGCTATCTTGGAGAAATACTGGATGAATCTATAGTAATAGCATGCTAATTTGAGAAAACTATAGATCTCTGAGACGTCTGTAGGCGGCTTTGAATTGAACACATCCTTTACTTTGCCTTGGTGTACCAAAACTCCTCCGACAAAGATGACATGACTAAGAAATGCATCTTGTGTCAACCAAAATTCACACTTGCTAAATTTGGCATACAACTGGTTAGCTCTGAGCTTTTCCAATAGCAGTGTCAAATGCTCCTCATGTTTTTCTATCTCAGAGTAAACCAAAATGTCATCGATGAAGACAACAACAAACTTATCCAAGTACTCCATAAACACCTTATTCATGAGATATATGAAATAGGTTGGGGCATTCGTAAGTCCGAAGGACACCATGGTATACTCATAGAGTCCATACCGGGTATGAAACACTGTCTTGGGGATATCTGACTCTCAAATTATCAGCTGGTGATATCCTGATCTCAAATCAATCTTGGAGAAAACACTAGCTCCCTTCATTTGGTCGAATAGATCCTTGATCTGGGGCAGAGGGTACTTGTTCTTAATGGTGACCTCCTTCAAAGAATGGTAATCCACACACATCTGTTAGGTCTCGTCTTTCTTCTCCATGAACAAAACAAGGGCTCCCCATGGGGATGAACTGGGGCGGATAAATCCTTTAGCTTGCAACTTAGCTATTTGCTTCATTAGCTCTACTAGTTCATTCATAAGCATCCTATATGGCCTCATCGAAATCGGTGGGGTTCTAGGTAACAACTAAATGATGAACTCAATGTCTCGGTGGAGTGGCATACTTGGCAACTCTTCTAGGAAAACATTTGGGAATTCTTAATCAATCATAATCTCCTCCAAAGATGTTCCCTTAACTTGATTGAGCACATTGATTTGGTTAGCTGAAATTGCTGCCGTGAAATCTACGGTGGTACCATCTTCTTGGGTCAAATGGATAGTTCTCTTGGCACACAGAATTACTCCGTCATACTTCTGGTTGGCATTTCTTAGCCACAGAATAATCTGCAAGCATACAGATGCCAATTGTAGACTTTATCCAAAAGTATTCCAGGGTATTGAATCCATAGGGAAGCAGTAACTCTGTCAAATCTATGGAATAGAACAAGGATAAATGTAGCAAATATTACTAGACTTAGTAGGGGGTTACGCTATGGGAAGATAACAGACACACACATGGAGGAACCACAACTCTAAAGAACGAACTAGGGGTTCACCTAATCTAGGTAAGAGTGAGACAACTGATATGTAAATGTGTGAAATGCATATACGTACCTTAGACTTCGGGACTCTCTTAAAGGATAGACTTAGGCCACCTGATCGACCTGTAGCACAGCAAGGAATCCACACAAGGGTCTATAGTGAAGTCAGGTAGGGAGGGACCCACCGTACCGGTCCAATTATGTGGTGGATTATGAAGCCCTAATAGGACTGTCACTCTTGCAGGTACCACAACAGTCTGTATGGCCGGGGGTGCCGCATGCATAGACAATGTGCCCGACACCTCGTCAATGGCTATGTCTAGGACCTTCCGGTACCGTACGCATAGGGAAGGTCTCCAAGGAGTCTGTATAGTTGCCACATGGGGTCCTGCTACATAGATGATCCCCCAGACACGGGACCGTATATACAACAAGATAATATCCGATTCTACCATATGATATGTAAATGCACAAATAACATAAGAGAAGTGATTGGATAACTTACTATGCCGGGTAAATTACCCAAATCTGAGGCATGGAAGTAGAGTGATCCAAAGAGGCCGGGACTCCTACCTCACCCAAGGTACTCGAGAAGAGACTCTCTGTCAGAATCCATAGGATTCCGGCAGAGCTTCCACACTCAAGCAAACTATTGCCAAGAAACCCTATCAGACCCTAAAGGATTCTGGTAGAGCTTCCACTCTCAATCTACCAGGAGGGCTCCGATAGGCCGGGAGGCCCTCCACCCTCAGAGCCTCACCACTCTCCTGACAAGGCTACGCCTAGCTACTACACTAAGAATGGGAGCTTTGCAAGTGGAATCTCAAAAATGTGGTGTGTGTTCTGATTTCCACTGGTAGAGGGGTATTTCTAGGGGTCCAAGGAGGAGTTACTGACTTGGTTAAGTTGGTAACTCACCAAGTGGTGGTCAGCCGGCCATGTGGTTCAGCCTCCACTGACATTCTCCACCGCCTTCGCCTTCAATTTCTCGTGTAGACACGTGTGCACGAAGCCACAGGAAAAACCGACATAAAACCTGGCTGGCCGGCCCCTGTGTCCACTGGTTAGCGGCCTTTGCATAATGCCTCCTCATGTCAGGTACATCCCCAGGGTGACACTTATTTTGGTGGAATTCTAAATTTTCTTGTAATTTCTTGAAATGCTCCAATTTACCACCTATGTTCCTGAAATCAAGCAAACATTAAAATTGTGGAACTAGGTTAGTACACAAGGTGAATACATGGTTATTTTACACATTTACTGGGCATGTTAGCACATGAAATCAATGTTTTATGAGCGCCAACACTCGTGAGCCCCACGGTGGGAGCCAACTTTCATGGTTTGTGACTAGATTTGAGAGTAGGGGTGCTCACAAATGTGGGGAACAATGGAACGCAAGGGACACAAGGGTTTATACAAGTTTGGCCCCCATGAGAATAAAAGCCATATGTCCTGTGTGCGTCGGTCGTATTATGATTGCTTGGGTTGAGACCCCCTCTACCCCTTCCTTTATAGGCTAAGAGGGTAGGGTTTACATGGAAGATCTGGTCAGTTACGATAGTACCTGACCCAGACTCTATCTCTACTTGCCCTATTTATAAGATTTGATTCTATAGTTATCTTCTAAACCACCTCGGTTATGGGCCTCGTAGCCCATGCCCTTAGGTCGAGTGGGCTGACTCATGGTAGGCCCCCCTGTTCCTCTCTGGCAAGTCTAGGAGATGTGGTACCCATGGTACAAGACCTTGTCATGATCCAGCTGATCTCCCTAATATCATTGTTGAATGAAGACGCAACAGGGCAAGGACGCCATCCCCTCAACGGTGTTCTCTAGTATGAGCTCTGACACTGTCAGGCAGGGGCACATTCCATGCTTTGGTGCCTGAGCTCAGGCAAGTCGCCTGGCCGGACAAGTTAAAGACTGGGCCGATCGACAAATATGATGGCTCCAGCAACCCCAAAGAATACATCCAAGTCAACCACACGGTCATCAAAGCCACAGAAGGTGTTGATCAGGTGAAGGCCAACTATTTGTCCATGACTCTGTTCGGTGCAGCTAGGTCTTGACTTGTCAATCTACCCAAAGGGGCCATGTACAACAACGACCAGCAATGTGCCATGCTTATCAGCAATTTTCAGGGCATGTACTAGCGTCCATCCCTCGCTAAAACCCTAAAGACCATCAAGCAGAAGCATGATGATAGTCTCCAGTATTACTTGAAATGTTTCTACAATGCCAGGAACGCTATTCCAAACATCTAGGAGATCGAGATCATCAACGCCTTCCGTGATGGGGTTAGTGACATCAAAACTATTGACGAGATTGGCATGAAGAAGCCCAAAACTGTGGCTGGTCTGCTATTAGTCGCAGACATCTGCATTGAGGCTTCAGAAGTCTAAGCCCAGCTCCTTGACTCACGTGACAAGGGGCCCGCTAAGAAGAAGCAGCAGGAGGATCAGGAGGTCAATACAGCTGATCATGGGAATAGAAGAAAGCAACAACCCACCGACCAGAAGGGCAAGATGTCATTCCGTCATTCTACTAAAGCAGAGAAGTGGTGCGAGATCCACCACACAAAGGGGCATGATTTGGAGGAGTGCGAAACTTTTTTGGATTGCAAGAAGATGCTAGAGAAGACAGCGGCACAGGAGCCGCAGTGAGGAGACTTTCATCAGGCCGATCCTGACAATGACAAGCAGCTTGACGAGATCAATGTCATCTTCGGGGGCAGCTTATCCATTGCCTCAAAGACTCAAGGAAACAAGCTGGAGAGGGAGATCAACCTGGCTCAGCATATCGGGCCAGGAAGAGAATGAAGTGCTCCAAAACTGATATCTCATTTGGGCCTGAAGACCGTCTAGAAACAGAGCTCTCCAATCGAAACTTACCCTTCCTGGTCAAGCTTCCGATCGGGCGACATATGGTGGCCAAGACTCTAATAGACAACGGGGCTTCCCCAACCTCATCATGAGGAAGACGTTCATCGAGATGAGCCTCAATCTATCATATCTGACCCCAGTTCATGACACATTCCATAGTGTCATCTCAGGACAGTCATCCACTCCCATCAGGTGCATCAACCTTGAGGTATCGTGAGGATCAGGAGACAACAAGCATCGAGAGACGTTAACATTTGAAGTCATGAGCTTCGACATCAGATAGAATTGCATCCTCAAAAGGCCTTTCCTCCTCAAGTTTATGGTGGTCATCCATATTGCCTATGCTACCATGAAGATGCCTGGACCGAAGGGCATCAAAACTATCAAGGCCACTCAGTGGGACGGTCTGGCATGCAAGAACGCTTCCTTGTCACACGCCGGGCACTTTGGTGACAAGACAACCCAAGATCAAGCGACCAAAGCAGCCAAGACCCAAGACGGCAGTGTCCCCCACAAAGACATCAGTGTCTAAACCACCGACCCCCAACACTCCGTGGGTAACCGCGGGAATGGTAGCACAGATGGGCAGCCACATTGCCACAACATCCACCCAGTCATTTGTCAATAAGAAGAAGGGAGTAGTGGAGGTGGAGGACAATAAGGAGATCCAGGTAGACCATAATAATCTGGACAAGAAGTTCAAGATCAGCTCAAAGCTCAACCCCAAATAGGAACTTGCGCTTGTCACTTTTCTCTAGGAAAATCTCAATGTTTTCCCATGGAAAATATAAGATATGTCTGGGATCCCTAGGAAGATGATTGAGCACAGATTGGGAATTGATCTATCATTTAAGCTAATCAAGCAGAAGGAAAGAAGGTACACACCAAAAAGGCACGAAACCATTCGTCAAGAAGTCAATAAATTGCTCAAAGTTGGGTTCATCAGGTCAGTAAATTATCCAAGCTGGCTAGTAGATCTAGTTCTTTTAGAAAAATCTAATGGTTCTTGGCGCATGTGTATTGATCATACAAGTTTAAATAAAGCATGCACTAAAGACGAGTACCCCCTACCTCAAATTTGTCAAATTGTTGATTCCACAACATTGTGTGAACTATTGTCGTTTCTGGACACCTATTCTGGCTATCATCAAATCAGCCTAGCCATCGATGATGAAGAAAAGAGAGTGTTCATCACCCATTCAGAATCTTCAGCTATACAAAAATGGCATTCAGACTCAACAAGGGAGAGGGGCTATGTATCAGAAGGTCATACATATCATCTTGTAGACTCAAATCAGAAGGAATGTTGAAGCGTACATTGATGATGTTGTAGTGAAGTCGAAAAGGCATAGGGATCTGCTTGATGATCTCAAGGAAACCTTCGGCAACCTCCGTTAGTACCAGATGAAGCTTAATTTTTAAAAATGTGTATTTTATGTATCATCAGGGAAGCTGCACGACCACATGGTGTCCGCTAGGAGAATTGATGCTAATCCAATGTAGGTCGAAGCCATTGAACAATTACAACCACCTCAAACTTGAAGAGAAATCCAGAAGCTAGCAACAATGATGGCAGCACTTAGCTGATTTATATCTATGTCGGGCGAACACGGAATGCCTTTCTACAAGCTACTCTACAAAGCGGATGGCTTCCAGTGTGATGATCAGGCAACAACGGCTTTCATCGAACTCAAGCAATATCTGAAGTCCTTGCCAACACTGGTTTCACCAAAGTCCAATGATGTGCTGCTACTCTATGTTTCAACCACTGATGCAGTAGTTAGTACAGTCATTGCACAGAAGTCAAACAGCTACCGATATACTTCACTAACAAAATATTGAAAGACACATAGACAAGATACCCGCAGGTGCAGAAATTACTCTATGCAATACTTATGACGACCAAGAAGCTGAAGCACTATTTCTTGGCTCATTCTTTTTTAGTCGTATCCAATCGGCCGCTGGGGCACGTCCTCCAAAGCAAAGAAGAAACAAGGTAGATCACACAGTGGGCCGCAGAGATTGGCCAGTATGATGTTGAATTCATCCCCGATGGGCAATTAAGTCTTAACCACTCGCAAATATTATTATCGAGTCGACCGATTGAACACTCTCAAAGGAGCAAGGGTTCGTGTTGTGCTCATCCCCTGAAGGTGATATCCTCAAATATGTCATTCAGCTTGATTTTCTAGCTACAAATAACATTACAGAATATGAGGGGTTGGTCACTAGGCTTCAGCTGGCAAAAGATCTTGGCATTTGGTGACTCCTCATCAGGGAAGACTCACACCTAGTGGCAAAGCAAGTACAGAAGGCATTCAATTGCAACAATGAGAAGATGGCAGAGTATCTAGCAAAAGTGCACAGGATGGAGAAATTTTTTGATGAATTTGAAGTTCGGTATGTGCCACGCCTTAACAATCATGACGCCAATCATCTAGCTTCCTCCAGGGCACCAACTCCATCGAACGTCATTATTGAAAGATTATCTAAGCCTTTAGTGAAGCCAATGAAACCCAGCAAAGAAGCAGTCGAACAGGATCTCATGGTAATAGATGAGCCAAAACAGGAACCAGTGTATGATTGGATGCACCCAATCAAGATGTTCCAAGAAAATCATCCACCATCAGATGACAATGCCGAAGTTGAGCGTATCATCTAGTGGATGGAATCTTATTTCGATGAGGCACCAATGGCATGATGATGAAGTGCATAACAAGAGAAGAGGGCATCCAACTGCTCCGGGCCATCCACAGCAGCATATGCGGATCACATTCATCATAGCATTCTATCATCGGCAAGGCATTCAGGCATGGATTCTACTGGCCCATGGCTAAGGATGACACGATTGAGATTGTCACCAAGTGCATGGACTGTCAATTTTTTTAGAAGCAGACCACAAAGCATGCCAATCCTCTTCAGCCCATTGATCTCTCCTAGCCATTCACAATTTTGGGAATCAACATCGTGGGTGCCTTACCCAGGGTACCTAGAGGATTCAGGTTTCTATTGGTTGCAATTGGCATGTTCACCAAGTGGATGGAAGATATGCTAGTAGTAAACATCACACAGGAGGCAACAGTCAAATTCCTGTAGAGTATAGTTTGCCAATTTGGAGTACTGATGTGGGTCCTAACAGACAATGGCACTCAATTCGAAGGAACAAAGTTCGCAAGGTGTTGCACTGATTTTGGGATCAATCATCAGGCCTCATCAGTAGCGCACCGTCAGATGAATGGCCAAGTCAAACGTGCGAACACACTTATATTGGAAAGGATGAAGAGAAGGATGTTTCACCATCTCGAAGCTAAAGAAAGAAATTGGCACAGGGGATTGTCATTAGTACTCTGGATGTTGGGCACCAATGTCAATCGAGCAACAAGGGACACTCCATTTCACTTGGTATATGGAGCAGATGTAGTACTTCCTTGAGAGATATTTCTAGAGTCCGCTCGGGTAGCACAATTCAATGAAGCAGATCAAACAGAAGCAAGAGAGCTTGACTCAAATCTCCTAGAAGAAAAGTGAAAGAAGGCACTAGTCAACGTGCAGAAGTACCAGGAGTCTCTGAAGCATGATTACAACAAAAGTGTTGTTCTGCATCAGCTAGAAATCGGGGACTTAATCTTGAAGAAAGATATCCACACTAAGGACAAGCATAAGTTCTCATCACCCTGGGAAGGATCATTCATAGTGATGGACATAGCAGCACCAGAAGCTTATGTGTTAGTAGAAGTCGATGGCGGCATGCTCCCTAACACCTAGAATGCTGAATAGTTGCGAAAGTATTATGCATAATGTATATGATCATTTAACAAATATACATTTTTGCCATCTTGCATCTCTCAGCATATTTCATTATCTTCTGGTCTATCTCTGAGTCGGGGATGCTTGACTTGGTAACAAATATTGAAGGGGTTGTACAACCCATCAGCAAAAATGATAAGCCTATGAAAAAAGGGGTGACACATTTTCAATCTGGTCAGATGCTTTACCCCTACTAAGTATCAGGCAGGTTGCCTGATCAGCATCAAATAGGTAAATGCGATCGGACGCATACGGCGTGTATGACCAAACATGTTGTAAAAATATTCTCATTATCCTAAACGAGAGTATACATATAGGGTTGTA
>VSTD030004654.1:0-10177 GCA_008808055.3 Sporobolus alterniflorus
GGCGGTTGGATATAGCCCTTTTCATGAATTAGAGAATCCTAACAAAATACGAATGTCTACTTAGATTCATGTCTGATCCATAAAAACCGGAACATCCGGTTATACAGCTTGGAGCATTTTCAAAATGGCATAACTTCCTTGTCCGAGCTCCAAATCATGCATTCCATATATCCATTTTGATCGTCTTGACGATGCCTTCATCATGGAGGCTTCGAATCTTCATTTTGAGTTCATCTTCTTGTAGTTTGATGCACTTCTTTGTGTCTTGAGTGAAATTCAACCAAATCTTCCAAGGAACATGTGCATAACTTGGAAAACATGCCCACATGGTCCAACTTGTGAAATATAAAAAGTTGGCCTCTATTTAGAAATATTAACCATCTCATAACTGTAAAAACCGGATATTCCAGTTTAGCAAACATGACACTCTGGTTTTCCTAGAATGTCAAATTTGGTCGTTAATACATGGGTTGGCTCCTTGATGTCTCTCCTTCCCTTTTTTATGCTTCAAACACTCATGGATCTTCAAATCAAGTTTAGCCCTCTTCTTTGATCTTGTTCTGAAACTGATAAAACCAGATACTCTGGTTTCCTAAACTGAATAGTTCGATTTTTCTAGCCTTGCCAAATTTGGTCATCAACACATGCTCCATAAATTTTAGTTAAGCTTGCATATTAAAAAGCATTTTAGACCAAATTTGACCTGAGGGCGATGTTCATAATATTCCATCGGTCATTTTTGTGCGAAAGGCGATAATTAGATTATCGGCCGTTGTGAACTTTATGCATCTTTCTAAACACTTAAGTAATACCTTATGTTATTGGCGACCTCGATAATTACATATTCTGAACCACATAATTACCTCATGACTCGACATGTAGCTTCTAAAATATATCAATGGACCCCACAAATGCAATATATAGTTGGCCAATGAAGTATAAATTCCAATCACAAAACGACCTTCACTTAATGATAGGACGTAACATGGTAGCAGACACCAATTGCACCTCTTTGACCTTCTAGCACGATTCACAATCTTTGAAGTATCTAAAGTAATCTTCCAACATAGTCAGCTAAGAAAACTGGTTGTCATAGTAACCAATCATCTCATATAAGCCGACTGATGTGTAGTGCATACTTCATCATGAACTCCACCATATCTACCTTAGATTGATCCAAACTCAAGCATCTCAATAGCAAGTCATTGATAGTTCGGCGATAAAGGCCATGATCAAGCAAAACATACTTTTAAAACTCACTGCTGAACTTTTCTATCAATAACATGACCAGAGTCCTCTAAATAACTTATCAGGGGTGTCCCCCAATCATCAAGTTCGATTGTCGTTGTTTCACCAAATTGTTCAAACTCCTAGAAATATCGGATCCTCCGATTTTTGATTCCAAAGCATCCGGTTTTGCTGAACTAGGTTCAGCAGAATAGACTTTAGCACCGTGCAATGGCTACAAACCGGAACATCCAGAATAGCAAACCAGAATATCCGGTTTTTCCAGAACATACACTTTTTCTTGATTCGATCAAAAACCTGATGCTTGCTATGCTAAAATCATTCACCACTGTATTTTCCTCTCTGGAAACATGGTAGATAGTGAAATCATTGAAGATAGCAATAATTTCTAAACATTTATCAAGATTTGAATTTAAATATAACATGATGCTTGTAGCATCAAAAGCATTTAGGTAGCCAAATGATAGTATACACCATACCAAATATCCTAGTTTTTAATAGCACAACTATATACACATAATCGGCCATAAGAAATGATGCATAGAGCTCCAAGAATATTCTCAAATAGTAAAATCAATTCAGCTCATGATGGATAAGTCATCGGCCATCTATATTCTATAAGACAATAATGCACACTAAAATTTGGTTGTCCAAATATTTTCATGGGGTAGCATAAAATAAAACATCGACTAATATGCTTGATATGGAGAAGAACAAAATATAAGATATTAATTGTCCTAATGCAACCAGATGCTATAAAATCAAATCTGCTATTTGTAAAATATTAATATCATGGCCCAAATAAATTCTATGTAAACAACAATAGAAAATAATGTAAATATCAAAGCACTTGACATCGCTGCATGTCTTCTACTTATTTTCGGCCTCTATGCAATAATCAATTTTGATATGGTCATGAAGGCCGATCACATGAATATGGCTTTGGAGCAGTCCAAGCAGAATATAAAGACTCCTTATAGTGCATCCAAGGACTATACCTAAACCATGGAAAACAAGTAAACATACCTGGATGTGAATCTCTTTGTTCATACATTGCTGCACTGAATGATGGGAATTGATGATGTGGTTGCCAATGATCCTGATGTCCACTTGCAATATTCTGACCTCGTGGTTGCCTTTGGGAACTCCATGTCCGATCGTGACTCCAAGGATCGGCCTTTTTGTTTGTACGCTTGGACAGAAGTATGCGGGGTTCTAATTTCAATGTAGGGCTAGCAGTTGATGCCCGACTAATGAGCTCAACCTTAATATGAGCACTGCCTTTAGGAACCCATATCATCTTCTTACTTTTGCCTATGGCTTTGCTAGCATGTTGGCTGATCTTATCAAACGATGTTGGAACATTGTCCTTTGGCGTAGTGTTCGTACTTTTGCCTTTGGCTAAATGCCACTATGGGGGACAATTCTTTTCCTAAATCATGCTCCCAGTCCTAGCACATGAATTACCATAAGCCAATTGTTGTTGCTTCTTATCATTTGCAAACATCAGCTTTGCGTTGGTGGACATCCAGATTTGAACCCTCATTTGAACTGGCTTTTTGCTTCGAACGATAAACCTTTTTTAGACCTATGTGGCCAACTCGAGCTAGAAAAACTGAAACCTCCGGATTCCCAAACCCTCATTTGGGCATTGGATGTCTAAAAGGAGAAAACTGCATTGTTGTATGGAGTTTCCTCTCTTACCGATCCTGACTACGCAGCTTGGCCTTTGAAGATGACGTTGGCTGCTTTGAACCTCCGCGTCGGCCATCAACTGAAATATCAGCATGACATGGGGAAACCAGAAGCTTTGGTTTGACCTTCTGGACAGTCTAATTTTGTCTATTTTTGGTGTGAGCATTGCCTTTCTTATATTTAGCCAAAGTCTCATCAAACGTGGGCTTCGGCTTTTTAGTAGTTGGTCTCACCTTTTCTCTACTCTCACCAATTATGTCATGTTTATCTTTGGTTATCTCAGCTTGCGATGGCCGAACAAGGATTTTATTGTCCTCAAGATTGATTACACCTTTTGGGAGTATTTGACTATGCGATGTATGCCCACCGATGTCTAAGTGATCTCTAAACTTCATCCGGTCTTCATCGATAGCCGAATGCAATTGTCGACGAAATACATTGCAATCACAAGTATTATGAGAAAAAGAATCATGACATTTACAATATGCACATTTTCCTAATGATGATATGACACGATCAGCAGGTATTCTAATTCTTTTCTCCAATACCAAGATACCATAGATCTCATCGCAATTAGAAATTTCAAATGTGTATCTTATTTTATTTTACCGATTGATTTGGACAACTGGATTTAGAGCCGAGCAAACGAATGGAACTGAATTGACATCAACCCACTCGGCTACACATCTATTTGGCTTGTCCGATATTGTAAGTATACTCTTCTTAATAGCAATATCGATCTCTTTGACATTATTAAATACGTGACCATCTATCTTGTTTGCACTAACTGAAGAACTAGCTTGTTGTTCGGCCATATCAATGTTGGAAGAAGGATGGCTGGTTTCTTCAATAATCCCATTACTAGCCAAATCCTCCTGATGATCCTCGGCTACACTTGTTTTCGAGTTATGCATATCATACAAATTTGACATTGTGACCTTGGAATCTGCGGTAGGATACAACCCCAAGATGCTAGCCAGTCTATTTCCTAATGGGACAGATATGCAATCACTACTTGGAAATCATCCGAACTATTGTTCCATTTAGCTGTAATTTCCACTTTAGACATCGCCTTGTATATGTCGAAGGCAAACAACTCTGTATCTGGTAGAACCAATCTCTAACTTATCACATCGTAATGAGCCATGAAAGCCTCCTCCATTTTTAGACTTATAGCTTCAAACTTCTGACGGTATTCTACTGGCAGGTCCTCAATAGTCAGCTCGGTGTCGGAGCCCTTGTCGATGTCGGACATGTTGGTACTAGAGGCGGGTGTGTTTGCTGAACTTTCTTCAATTTGGCTATAAACATGTGAAGCCAAATGAAACGTGCCAGACGTAAAAGGTTGTGATGAAACCATATTCGGTGCAATCTCTATTCTAATTGAATCTGGTGCTATATATAAAGATTGACCGAAATCAGCCAGAGCTCTCATATCAGCTCGACTATAGTAGTTACTCATCGGCATGTGAGTTTGTGGTGCACAATGTGATGCGGGTTCAGTCGATGAGTAAGGATGTACAAATCCATTATATATGTCGCTAACATGCTCAAAGATATAAGAAGTATGATTACTTCATCTAGACATGTGAGTTCTACTATATGAATTGTGTATATTAACATGACTAGATGACGTATGCATGACGACATGAAATCTATCTACCACATTGGTATTATATGCTCGAGGAGTGGGCAAATAATTTGTGTATCGTACCCCAGCGTTGGCGTAAATAGATGACACAATGGTGTTGTTGTTGTAGATCCCCATCCCATAATGAGCCATGGTTGGAGAAGTTCAATTCTCCAACGGAGTCAGCAAAAATGTGTTGACGCACTTTTTGATCGAAATGCGAACATAGGAGTAATTCAGAGAGGATGACCAGTGAGCCACGCCTTGGCACACCCGCAAAGTTTGAGCTTGATCGAGCTGGAACACAATCTGAAGTTTCAAGGAAAATCGGAGTATCAAGTTTACCAAACCAGATGATCTAGTTTGATAGATTCAGCCTTCACCCAAGAAGCCTTCACCCAAAAAATGTCTGGGTGAGGGAAGGCAAGGACCATGACTAACTTAGAAGCTAGCATCAGTGGAGATGGGTGAGAGGAAGAAGAGAAATTTGAGGTAGAAGAAAAGTTACATTAACCCTAACCCTAAGAAATATAAAAGAACGATTGATTGATTGATTTGATCGAAGACAAGTTATAATCAACTGGGACCTACATATATATAATAGGCAATTGGATATAGCCCTTTCTATAAATCAGAGAATCCTAACCAAATATGGTAAAAATCTCTACTCAGATTCGGGTCTGGTCTGTGAAAACCAGACTCTCTGGTTTCTCAAACCGGAACCTCTGATTTTGTAGCTTGGAGCATTTTTAAAATGTTGTAACTTCCTCATTTGAGCTCTAAATTATGTGTTCCATATATCCATTTTGACCGTCTCGACGAGGGCTTCATCATGGAGGCTTAAAATCTTCAGTTTGAGTTCACCATCTTGTATCTTGAAGCACTTCTTTATGTCTTGTGTGAAATTCAACCAAATTGTCCGAGAAATATGTGCATAACCTGAGAAACATGCCTGCATGCTCCAACTTGTGAAATATATAAAGTTGACCTCTATTTAGAAATATTGGCCATCTCATAACTGTAAAAATCAGATGTTCCGATTTGTCAAATATGACACTTCGATTTTTTTAGAATATCAAATTTGATCGTTAACACATGGGTTGTCTCCTTGATGTCTCTCTTTCCCTTTTTCATGCTTCAAACACTCGTGGATCTTAAAATCTTCAAGTTTAGCCTCTTATTTAATCTTGTTCTGAAATTAACAAAATCTGATACTCCGGTTTCCCAAACTGCATAGTCTGATTTTTCTAACATTGTCAAATTTAGTCATCAATAAAGATGCCATCACAGTACAAGTGTCAACTGTTGGTTTTGTGTCTGCCTTTAGTGTTGGTGGTCTTTCATTAATCCTTGCCACAACAGTCTTAGTCCGGACATGGTCGAAGCTTTGGTATGCACCATGGATTGGGTAGCTGCAGAATGGAAAGATAACATCTAAAGTGAGTTTATTTACACCTATACAGAATTACTTTTTTTGGTCTGCTGATACTTTTCACTTTGACTTTGTTTTTCAATATTCTAAGAAACTTCCATCGCTCATGACTGATCTTGAACTCCTGGAGGTCATTGTTGCTGTTATGAAGCTTAAGGCTGGGGTATGTGTCATGTGTGTATGCTGAACTGTTATTTCTAGCACAGATTCATGTGGCCTTTGACTTATCCAATATATCATCTTAATATTTTTTGTGCATGATGAGCTGTAGGAGAAAGAAGAAGAAACATTGATCCCTCAAAAATGAAGATGCAGCACATAGTGACCCTGATGTAATGGGTGACTATGTGGAGCTGTAGGCCGGCACTGGACAAGAATGTTGTTGGCTGACGTCGGGCGCCGCCACTCATGTTCGTGGCCAGCCGGAAAGGAGAGCAGCACGGCGAACTCCAACGCTGCAGGCGAGGACTAGCGAGCACCACGGGCGAGGGAAGAGAGGAGAGACAGAGAGAAGCGTTTGGGACGGTGAAAGATCGTGGGTTATGGAGGAGGCTTGAAGAATGAAGTGATAAAAAAAATCTAAGGGTGGGTCAACTATTCATTTGCATGACAGGGGTTCCTTTCAAATGAGAAAATTCAAATCAGCACTAAACGTCAAAAGGAAATTCATGAATTGGCATGAGCTAAAAGGCGTCAACGGACAATGTATTAATTATTGGGGTTATACTTCATGAAACCTATCACCAAAATATTACTTGAATGCACAAAAAGTTTCTGTTCATGTGCATGGCTGGGTTCCTTTGACATGAGCAAATTCAAATCAGTACTAGGTCAAAAGGAAATTCATGAATTGGCATGAGCTAAAAGCTGTCAAGGGACAATGTATTAATTATTGCGGTTATACTTCACAGAACCTATCAACAAATATTACTTGAACGCACAAAAAAATTCTGTTCATGTGCATATGGCAGAATTCCTTTCACATGAGCAAATTCAAATCAGCACTACATCAAAAGGAAATTCATAAAACCTATCCATTATCCATCCATATATGCTGCGTGGTGTAAACTCTCAAATGCCCTACCACCTTTAAAAAAAATGCACCTCGAGCATCCTACAAATCTGGGCATCCGACCCGTTCCTCACCTCACACACAAAATTCATATATATAGCGCTTCTCCCCGCTTCCAGCCTCCAAAAAATCTAGATAGGAGCCCGTGTCCCTTGTTGCGAGCTCTCATGGAGTAGAGGGATTGGGCTCTGGCCTCCCGAAGGAGATGCTCGAATGCATCTCCAAACGGATCGACGAGCCTAAGGATTTCATCTCCTTGCGTATCGTCTGCTCATCGTGGCGTAAGGCCATCAAACGCGACGCCCACAGTCGCTTCCACCCATGGATCTTCAAGAGAGAGGATGTCGAAGGGGACGGCAAACTCGTTCTACTGCATCAGTTCGGAGAAGCACAAGAGCATTGATATCTATGTCCCGGCACTAAAGGGCAGAAGGCTGGTCGGATTCGGCGCTGGCCACATCATCGCCATTGACCGGAACGACAAGCTGTCGGCCGTGCTGGTGAACCCTCTGATTTCTGAAGGGAGCACCACGCTGCCGCGCCTGCGGGAGTGGTGCCGTGAAAGCATGACTTGTGGCTTTGCCACAGACCCGAAGAGTGCAGGTGACAGGCATGTTTTCGTGGTCATCTACAGGTGGTCGCCAAACCGACAGGACAACATGGTCTCAATGTGGCGCTGTGGCAGTGACGCCGGCTGGGTCACCATTCCGTTCAATAAGTTTCGGCCCGCGATGCCTCAACTCCGGAGACGCGTCTCGCCGAGCATGGCCCCGGGATAATGGAAGAGGATCTAGCTGCCGCCGCCGACGGCGAGAACGGCGGCATGGATTGGCCTGTCGGCGAGAGGCACACCTACCTGATCGAACATGACGGCCAGGTGCGCCTCCTCTTCCGGGAGGACAACTGGCGTACGTTCCCATGGCTTCCGGGTGTGTCCTTCAGTCTGCAAGACGTGACCGGAGACGACTTTGCTCTCGTCGACTGGGCGGACGCTCCCGAGCTACACGGCAAGATTATCCTCCAGAGCTGGCACAACCCATGCTACGTGCTCCCGGAAAGTGATCATTTCACCGGGTTCAGCAGCAAGAACTGCGTCTACTTCTTTAGCTGCCAACACCTGGAGGAGGGGAAGGAGGCGGAATACCGCCTGTGCAAATGGGACTGGGTGGAACGTGTCTCCACCGTCGTGAACAAGTTGCCGGGCGTCTGGGACTGGGCGCTAGGAAGATGGTTCCTTCCCACTCTGGTGAAAATCTTGTGACCGCCGTCCTAGGCCTGAGCTTTTGTTGCATCAGAATCACATGAACTATAGAGAGCTTGGCATTAAAATTTACATTTCATTGTGTTTATTTCTTCACCATTTCTTTTTTCTCTTCTTCTGAACACTCCATGTGTCTGTTTCATTTATCTTTGCCAATACAAAATGAACTATGGCGTGATGCATGGAGCTGGTTTGTTCTCTGTAAAATTGCATTTCATTATTGTATACACTATTGTACCACATTATCTAAAAAATACAGTATTGTACGATCTGCCTCACATAATTAAGGTTTGGAAGGTGGTGGATGAACGGCACACATGCTTTCAAAGCAGTGGCGGAGGATCCTGGTGGGCAAGTGTGGCCCGCGCCATACCTTGGCCCCAACACAAAACTCAGTCGGGGGCACTATAGCTACATTGTTTAGCCATTGTTTGAGCGCCTTACCTCGCCAGCGCTTCGTCCTCTACCTCTGTTTCAAAGTGTATTTGCATCCATCTATATATATAATTTACGTGACAGCACCCAGCTTATTATGCAGGAAATTCAAATGATTCGTATAGCATCCATATGGTTATGTTTGCCATAGCAATGAACCATTTCAAAAGAGACCACATGGGTTATCAGTTAATAGGATAAGAGAGGCCAAGTCGTTGAGATATAGCATTTACATAGTATTGTCACAGTTTGATTCTCCTTGTGTTTCTTGTAAATTGAAAGAAGTTAGATATAATTCATTCTTTTATTTCTTCTTTCATTTCTCTAGTAAACAAAATTGGAAGTAACTAACAAAAAGTAGCGCATATATATATATGGTAGCGTTATTCATCACCTAGGTGATGGTGTAACACAAAAAAAATATTAGAAAGAGGCTCCGGAGTTAACCAAAAATTTGACTTTTTGAACTGTTACTCGGATGGTCGATCGGAGACTGCGGATGCGAAGATCTCATCGAAACACGACCGTTTTACTATTTACATACTTGATTTGGAGGTCGGATGGATCACGTATGAATAATTTATTTTTAGCCATCGGATGTTTAGGTTTTCTCTATAAAACAACCACTGTGACCCAGCCTTCCCGATCCTTCTTTTCCCTGCGCCGCCTCTGCTCTTTCCTCTGTGCCGCCTTCCCCTTCCCTCCCCTACCGCAGCAGCCTTCCCTCCCCTGCCGCAGCAGCCCAACGTGGAGTACAGGTGAGAAATGAATCATTCTCTCTTCTCCTTGTTGTTTCCATTCGACAGGAGTTTTTCCGCCCGTATAGCAGTTTTGAGCAGTAGCAGATCGAAGTGGGTTTTGGGTATTTTATATACCGAATCTGAGTATGGAACCAAAAAGAAAGTTATAGATATTTTCATTACCTTTTCAGAGAGTATTTATTCACTAATTTTGGTGGAGTATTCTGCGAGTTATGATTATTGGAAGTTCGCTGTCAGTTGTGGTTAGTTTCAGAATTCAGTAACGCTTTCAGTTTGGGCGGCAGATTAAGATTGCTTAGAGGTCGAATCTGTTTACGGCTCTATGGAAGATGTTGTAGTATGTTTCTTGACCTTTCCATGGAGTGATCATATGCATTTGTTTGTTGAGTAAAACTCGAGTTATGTCTTTCTGAAGATTGCTGTCCGGTTCTAGTGCTTTGTTTTCTGATCAGTTCGTGCAGTACATGTTCAAGGTCGTTTTGAGGGACCTTACATGCCTAATCTGAGTAGGATTCTGAAACGAAAGTTGTAGATATTTTCAATAAATTTCTAGGGAATATTTATTCGCTAATTTTGGTTGGATAGTCTGGGAGATATGAATTTATAAAGATTGCTGTCAGTTTTCGTTGTCAGAATCGTTGGT
>VSTD030004655.1:0-10176 GCA_008808055.3 Sporobolus alterniflorus
AGACCTCTGCGACAGGACTATGTCAAAAAGAAACCTAAGTTAATAAGTCCTGGTGATGAAGCAAGTACACCTACATCAAAGTCTTTTCAACTAGAAGAAGGTTTGTAATACATAAACTACAAACTACTTAGAAATTGTCCATTTCTCATGTAGAGTTTTCTTTTATTGAACTATTAATGATATAGATAAAAAATGTATAGACATGCTAGCTGATGTTTGGAAAATATCTGATTGGTTAAAATGCTGTTGCTCTCTGGATTCCAAATTACTCTTAGATTCAGGCATGGGCGTAGACGGGTGATTGAGTTAATTTTAACCTGTTGAAATGATTTTATTGTATGTTAGAACTCAATGAATTTTCTTATCGTTCTCTTTGAGTATGGGGACCATGAGGTCATGGGTTCAAGTCCTGGAAACCTCTTGCAGAAATGCAGAGAAAAACTGTGTACATAAGATCCAAAGTGGTTGGACCCTTCCCCATACTGCCGGTTTTACTCTTTGAGTAATGGGGATCTTTTTCAGGGGAAATTCTTCCTATCCAGGTATTACATGACTGTCACATGTTGGCCACGGGGTCAATGCAAATTGTCCTGTCATTCCTGCTATTGATGGTATTAGGCTGCTTATCATGGTTTCCTTAGTGCTTATCTGCCTTGTTTTCTTACTCTCTTCACTTTAACTAGAAACATTATGTCAAATGGTTGTTGTTTGTTGTAGAATTTATATCTGCTAAATCAGCAATAGCTATCTAATTCCACATTTGATGTTTTTTTGTAGTGAACCCCATATCCTGGGCAGCTCCTACAGCACATGAGGGTGATGGTGGCAAAGAAGCTTCTCACGCTGATGAGCCACTTAGATCAGAAGAAATGGAGTTGACCCGGAAGAGAAAAGCCCGAAACTCATTGTCAGAAGAATCTAACCATCTTTCTGACAAACATAAACCCAAGTCAGAGGATGCTCAGAACGTGAGAGTGGGAGACGCATCTACCTGACAAGTGATGGAGACATCGTTATGACAACTGCTCTCAACCAGCCTTATTGTTTCTCTGTTTGATCTCCATTCTCGAGAGCCAGTATCACTGTTGTGTGAGGTTTAACATGCCCCAGAGGCTGGCTGACCTAAAAGCCTTGGGGCAGCAATGCAATGATCTGACTGAGACTAGTCTGGCACCTTTGGATAAGTATGTTTATTACCATGTATTTAGCTAGGAGAACCAGCTATGTAAGTTTATTAGCCTTTACCGTTGTGTAAAATGAACCTGTAATAGTGGTGTAGTTCTACTGTCTCTAGGATTTGATCTCACCTGCATTATTCGGCAGATCGGTTGCAGTGATTGTGAAATTTTATGTGAGCTGTATGATATACTTGTGCGCCTTGCTGGTCCTATACTCCTATCTGTTAGGAAATGGAAAATGACAGCTCACTCTATTCCATGGACTAAATGGTCAAAATATACAAAGTGTCACTTTACAATTAGGATCATGTACAAAGGCAAAATGGAAAACATTATGGATGCATATATCAATCTAACACCTCTCCTGTAAACTCAAGGTGGCCCGCTTAAATATGACCTTGGTAAGTCTGAATCTTGAAGGGTACATACTAAAGATCAATAACTTTGTCATGTACAGCAAACTGAACATAGAAGCAATTCACTTTAATGTATTTGGCAATATTCATTTTAAAGGGATATGTTTATAACACCCTAAAATTTGAATTTGATGACCATTCAAGACTTTTAATAAAAATTATGAATTCAAATTAAAACTATCGACATCTCATCATCAGATATTTAGGTTAGGATCAGAAGAAACGCGACGGTGTAAGATCAATCTCGAGGATGAATACGGTGAGTTAGACTGGTTTAGGCCCTCTCGTGAAGTAATAGCCCTACGTCTAGTATTTATTGTATTATGTTATAAAAATTGAATTGCCCCAAATAGATTGCGGGCTGCTACTTTTACAATCTGGAGAACCGTCTTATAGATACGGTAAGGTTTCTGACTCTGTTACAATTCCCATAAACATGCACCCAATCGGGACTCTGTACTGGGCCATATCTTGCCTCGTGGGCCGATGTAGCTACTGAGCCCCTGCCCCGGGTGAATATTTGTGCTATCGTCACTAGCCCCTGAACATATCGTCAAACCGGGCAACTTTGGCTTCTGATCAAGCTATCGACTGATCGGCAAGCACTGATCGGACACCTCTATTGATCCCGCCTTCATGCACTGGGATTTCTAGAATTGCTCTGGGCTATCTTCGGTCTCGAGTCTTCTGATGACCTTTACCCGATGCTACAATGGGTTGATGATGTGTTATGTAAACCATGACGAGTCTGCAACACACGTGTCAAAAGTTGCACGACTGACACGTCTCCGCATACTTTTTGTTGAGAAGTTGGATATTTTGCTTGACCGTCTCGATAACCAGCGCACGATGCACATCTCTCGAAGCGTCGCTATTGATTATTGGTGCGGGAACCGAAATGGCACCTGTTACTGTAGCACCACGATGCCTCCCAGGCTATAAATATCTCCTTCATTCTGTGCTGATGATCATCTCGCATCCTTTCTTTTCTCGCTTAGGGTTTCTCTCTCCTGCCCTCAACTCGCTAGCAATGGAGGATAAGAGAGGTACCATGCGCCCACGCTCTCCCTCTATTGAGGGAAGTCCTTCGCCCAGCGGATGCCAAGACTCCACTGTCAGCATCGTCTGGGTCTCCACCACCACCAGGGTCCCCGTCAAAGATTACTTCACGTCGGCCTCGCTCATCGGTGTTTGAGCAGGGTGGCCCCTCCGGAAACATTCTAGTGATTGAACTCTCTTCATCTTTGGATGAAGAAGATTTCTTCACTAACACCTCGCAGGATGTAGAGTTCGCCAGATGGATGTTTGGTGACCTCAACCGTGACCTCCTCAGACTACCTGGCGACAGCAAGGTGATCATCCTTAGTGACTCCGACGAAGAAGAGGAGACGTGTGAGGAGACCGTTGTTCACGCCGATGCCACGTCTTTTGCTATCATGAAGTCTTCGACTCTAGCTCCCCCTGTTGCCGACGCCGATGAAGACCCGGGGAAAATGCAAGATGATAATAGTGATGATCTTGCCCCCGGCCAAGTCATGGACAAGAGCAGTGGCGACGGAGATGAAGCCGACTCACCTTAGGCTACCGCGCCAAGAACGGTGCCTATGGCAGGCCTGCTTTAAGGAGAGCTACGTTCAGCGCTGCTACCCTTCATCCTCTTTTGTGCAGAGGAGTTGGGATGGTGACGCTGAATCATAGCTTACTTTGATGCCCTTCATGCCTCCGCAGTTCTATCTATTTCTGTTATGTCTAGGCTCCAAGTAGATTGTAATGGGAGTTCTCTTCAATCCAATATAATGAAATCTGGATCTTTTGATGAAAGTACTTCTGCATTGCTATTAACTTCGATGAAATGCTAAAATCTCTTTGATGTGAACTTCAGTACTCAGCTCTTGTTTATTCTTCAATCTGATACTACTCGGCTTCATGATGGATGCTAACAAAGGCCAACGTTATCTGTCATAATCTTCATACCTCATCAGTCTCATTTTAATCGAGCACGTGATAAACACTGATCAACATCAATTAGCTATGCAGAATATGACTTCTCCTGATTCCCTTTACGTTGACCTCTGATTAATTATTCATTCCAGTTGACCCCGATTGGGCCCTATTGTTGATATCATGATCAAGCATTGCAATCTTGCGGATGTTGATCGAGCACTATTATTGATAGCACGATCGGACAATCTCGCCCATACTATTTTTTATATTCGGGCAAATAACCATGCTAATCAGATTGATATATTTTGTCCATTTGGATCTTGGTTCCTTCTCGAGGATGTCATGAACTTCAAAATCTTTTAAACTTCCAAACTTTTCGTCTCCTTGATCCCGCGTCCGGATAGCACGGGTGGTTGAAATAAAAAGGCATCTTTTTCTAGGGAAATGAATCATCACACTGTCGCCTGCTACGCATATAAAGCTGGGTGCTATTGAGTGCGTCTAGCCCCATCGCTTCTTGCTCTTGCCTTCCAATCATCTATTTTCCTTTTCTACTGCTTGCTACACCATTCCCGCTCTGCACTCCATGGCTGGGGAAACTACCCACGATCTTCCCCCCGTCAACCCACAGGCCGATGATGATGCCTAGAGCGACTCCGATGTGGAGAGCACTACTCCGGTGACTTCTTCTTCACCAACTCCGGGCGCCATCAAGATGGCGGATAAAAAGGTCCCGTGGATGAGCGACTTCTTCAAGAAGACCAATGTTAGTAACGCAAAACGCCAATCTTATCATGACTTTGGCTAGCTAACTGGTAATCTCATCTCCACAGTCCCTAAGGTAGATGTTCCCACGGTCAGTGGCTTTACCATACTCTACTTCGAATCTTATTTGATCATTGGGTTAGGCCTTCCGCCTAGCAAATTTCTTGCCACTATCATGAACTACCTCGGCTGCGAGTTGGTTCACTTCAACCCCAATGCCATCATTGCACTCAGCTACTTTACCATGTTGTGTGAATGCTGGCTAGGGATCACGTCGGATACCAGTTTATTCTGGTACTACTATTCCCCGGCCCGGTACGATAAGGTGGTTTATGGCGGAATCGGGCTATCTCTACGCCGCCACCGTCGGAAGGAGTACATCAAGGCCATCTTCAAGAGTTGCTGGAAGGACTCTCAAAAGAGATGGTTCTTGGTGGATATGCACGTCGAACCAAAATGGGTGAACAAACTTATGTTCCCCCTGAAGGTTAAGGACAAGTGGGGCGAACCGAAGGTGACACCTCATCTAGCGACGCTGATCAAGAGGGTGGCCGAACTCCACCAGGATGAACTCAATGCGTGCCACTGCGCCAAAGAGTTTACTCTTCGGCAAATTTGCCCCCTCGCCCACCGGGAGAAACCAGCCTACGCCTGCCCTCAGCTAGATGATCCAAGCCGTGATCCAACTAGTGGTAAGATCTTTCATTCTCAAGTTCTAATACCAATGGTAGTCTTGTCTTGATCTAATATACTCTCTGTCTTATGCAGCCTTGACCCGGGATGAGATCGAGCGGCTTGTGGCTCGCTTGTTCGATAAAGATTATGTTTCCGCACGGACTGCTACCGTGCCCCGACCTTACTCAGTGAGAATCCTCCTGCTAAGGTAAGGATGATTGTTGTTTCTTTATCCTTTACCCGATCTGTAACTGATACACTTGCTCTGCTTACGACCCAAAATCTTTACCCTGATCATCAGATCGATGTAGAACTATCAGATGGGGATGACAACGGGCGGTCGAAGCCCTCTAGCGATGATACTGAAGACGATGGAGCACCTTTAGTTGAGTAGATCGCTCCTAACCCAATCGGTTCCAGCGCACTAGAGCAAGTCCATTCTTTGTTTGCTGATCAGGTTGACACTACTGTCCTTTCAGCTAGCGGACAGAAAAGGAAGCACGCCCTGCTGAGCCTTAAGCGCAAACGACCCAAGCCTCCAGCTGATCAGGTGATGATTCAAATTGAACATGCTCTGTACCACGGACCCCAAAGTCCTCTAGATTTAGTTGCTGTAGAAATTATTTTTTGGGCGCCTCTTTAAAGCTTTTTAACACACATCTCAGGCTGTTGGGAGTAGAGCATCGGCTGGTGATGACACCTAGCCTTCCAAGAAAACACGTGCGCCATCACTGAAGAGAATGCTCACGCCCAAGTAACTGATTCTCCTTATTTTTCACTCACTGCTATAAATTTTGATCTATATTTCTGATGACATAAATGTTTGTAGGAAACCTTTTGCTAGTGGGTCATCAACACGCGCTGACAAGCCACCAGCGATTCCTCAAACAATTGCATCCGCCATCACCGCACTCGTTCCTTCGGCTTCGAGGGTGATAGGCTTTACGATTCGATTGTCTGCTAAGGCTTTGGAATCTTCCCAACACATTACTGAGTTCCTGGAGGGGCTGAAGAATGCAGAAGCCGATCGGGAAGGTACCTAAAAGTGCATCTAGCCCTCCTTATGGGTTTTGGTGCTTGAATGATAAAATAATTAAAGAGCTAATAAGTTTTGCTAAGTGTGAAACAGGAAAAATGTCTTGTGAGTATATTGAAGCAATCCATTTGACAAGACATATGTTATGGACAATATGATTGTATATCCTTAACGTCATAAAGACAAGAAGAATTTCATCAAGTGAGAAAGAAGAGAGTGGACTGATGATGACTACCAACGTATGCTCATTAAAAACACAAAGTGTTGTGTGGATCATGATGGTGATTGAAGAAGGATCAACAAGGGCTTGGCCATGATGAACCATATATCAGAGAAGAGCAAGTGTAAGACTTGGCATCGAGGTACCGGATATGATGGAGAAGAGGCAAGTGGATGTTTGAGTCCAAAATATCAATCATGCCATGTAGAGTCACAAAGCTCTAAGTGTTAATATTTGTTGTATCAAGAAATCAAGGAGACATGGACAAGAAGAGACGTCTCGGTTGTATAAGTCAAAGAAGTCTAGTGTCTCCGACTCAAGGCAAAGTTACTTAAGTCAAGATCATGTTGATGCCCTCAAGCTTAGACAAAGATGAAAAGTAGCTCAAAGAGGAATCAAGTTGTCAAGGTCAAGCGTATTCTCTTGTGTTTTATTTATCTCTTGAGTATAGGTTGTTGTACTATAAAGAGGTATGCAACATGGTGATCCTAAAAAAACAAAGTGCTCAAAACCTAGAGAGATTCCAAGAGTGATGAAATGAAACCAAAATTCCAAAGGGTGTTGAAATCTCTCTTACCGGTCAGACCGGTTGGACCCATTCCAGAGCAAGTATGGTGCACTAGACTTGTCCGATCCCCCCACTAGATTCCAGAGAGGTTTTCTGGATATGTCTGGTCCTTGACCAGACATGTCCGGTGAACATTGTAATTTGAATTCCACCAGACTTGTTCGGCCCTTCTCTGAACATGTCGGGGTCCTAACCTAATTGTGTCATCTGAGAGAGCTTTATTTAGTGAGTGGCTTGAGCCGGTTTTGGAATCTTCATACCGATCTAATCGGTATGGTTGACGAGTCTGCTCTGACAGCTCCAACGGCTAGTTTTTCTAGATTCCTATAAAAGGCACTCCACCTCCTCTCTCATGGTTGCTGGTTCCTGACCATTTGCATAACATTTCTATAGCCTCTTGAGCTCTCCCCAACCACTCTTTGTGAGATCCAAGTCATTTGTGGAGGATTCTAGTGTTGGGTGGAGAGATTTGTGTGTGAGCCACTTGAGTTCAAGCCTTGAGCACTTTGGGATGCATCAAGCATTCGTGAACCATTTGTTACTCTTGGAGGTGAAGCCTCCTAAATGGTTAGGCATCGTCCTAGAGCTCCCAAACGTGTGGTGAGTCTTGGGAAAGTTTGTGAAGGTCGACTTGATCTCTGAAAGGAAAGAAGCAAGTTAGTGGATTAGGGAAAGTAGTTGAAAGAGACCCAGCTTGGGGTTGGCCTTGTGAGCAATTCAAGCTTCTTCAATGGAGACGTAGGAATCACGGGTTGGTGATTCTGAACTTTAGTAAACAAATCATTATGTCTCCTTTGCTTTACCTTCCGCTTTACTCACTAGTTGTATTGTGCTTCCGCTCTCTATCGTGTGATGCACTTCATTGCTTAACAGGCTAATTTCTTTTAAAAGGTGTAAATTTTAGGTTTTGCCTATTCACACCCCCTATAGGCAACTTTCATTTGGTATCAGAGCCTAACCTCGGATTCAGCTTAACCGTCATGAGGAATGATGTCGTCAGAAGGTAAAAAATGTCTAGAACTTGTTTTGCTTGATGGTTCTAACTATGAGTCTTTGTGCAATTCTATTTTACATAATATTGAGTCTTTTAATCCCTATTTGTTGAGCATTTTTAATTCAAGCATTTGTCCCCTAAATATTAATTGGGCTAGCCTCTCCGAGGAGGATAAAAATGCTTGAAACTAAACGCTCAAGCTATTTGTCTACTAACTCATTCCTTGAGTCCAAATGTAGAAGCCTTAATCTTAAAAAACATGAGTTTCCAATGGATGCTCACTTGCTATGGATGTATATCAAAGAAAAGTTTTCAAAGACCATGACAGTACATGACTCAAGAGAAGCTGACTGTCTGACCAAACCAGTCAGACCGGTTGTTCATACCGGTCAGACCGATATGGCTAAGACAGCTGGCCCAAAACTTCAGAGAAGGAAGCGTCATCGATCAAATCAAAATTCAACTTCTCAAACCAGCTCTCTGCCTTCTGTAAGTCATTGGGAGTGCCTTATGGCTAAAGTCAAGAAAAAGAAGAAGCCAACAAAGGTTGTGAGCGAAGAAGAAGAAGACGGCAAACATGACGTTGATTTTGATAAGCTAAGTAAGAAAAAGATGGTCAAAATCAAGAGTCACTTTGAAAGACTTCAAGAACAAGAGTCACTACTTAAACAACAAGAAGAGTATCTCATTGGCAAGATTGAAGAGCTCAAGACTCTAAATGAAGAACATGAGAAACTCAAGCACACTCATACCTCCTTGATTGATAAATATGAAAATTTAGAAAAGGAATATACTTGTGCTACTAATGCATTATCTTGTGTAGATCCACTAGGAAAGGAGAATGCTAATCTCAAGGCTCAACTTGAAGTGCTCACTAGCAAGCATGTCAAGATGCAAAAAGAATATGAGATGCTCAAGTGCTCTCATGAAGATCTTCAAGATACACATGTCATGCTACAAGTATCTCATGAGGTTGTAGTAACATCAGTAAAACACTTTCAACCTCATACACAAGAATGCACATACTCACCAAACTTTGTAAATTCTATTGGTACTAATGTTTGTTGCTCCCAAAGCCAACAATCAAGTGTTAAGAAAATTAATGTAGATTCTTGTGATGACCTTGTAGCTGAAGAAAATGATCTACTCAAGCTAGAGGTGCAAAGACTTGAAAGTGATTTGATCAAGTTAAAAGGAAAGACTCTAGGGCAACCAACTCAAGATAACCATGATCACATGATGAACAAGCTTGAGTTGGGAACAACCATCACTAGTTCCTTCTCTCAATAAAAGCACAAATATCCTTATCACAAGAAACAAGAGAAGGTGAAGAAGGATCTAAAGCATATCTAAAGCTTTAAGTGCTCTGATATGGGTCACTATGCTTTCATGTGCTCCATCCAAATTGAGAGCAAGACAAAACTCTCAAAAAGGTCAAGAAGACAATTGAGAACCATCACATGCTTCGGATGCAAGAAAGAAGGCCACAAAATTCAAGCTTGCCCAAATGTCCAAACCGAACCACACTACTCAGGCAGAACCGGTCAGATCGGTATGCATAACCGGTTAAACCAGTCTAGCAGTGGTTTGGCCTCCCAAGTGAAGATGGAGACAAGCTCTAAGGGACCTATTGCATCTAGAACAAGACAAGATCTTCAGGAAGCAAGTCAGAGGTAAGAAAAGAAGTGCATGTCCAGGATAAGAGGAAGGATATCCTACACTTGTAGGCTCAAGGGACATCTAAGTCAAGATAGTCCAAACGGTAACAAATATTAGCCTAAAGTTGTCATTTCAGCTTCTAATGTGCATGTCAACTCAATTGGTCTCTATGATACTAGAAAGGTGATTGGTTCACCAAGTGCTAGAGCCATTTGGGTGCCAAATTTTCTATTGACCAACCTCAAAGGACCCAATGAGACTTTGGTATCAAAACTTATCTAAAAAGTTGCAGGTGACTTGAGATGCATTGAGGGCTTGACTTTCATACAATGCTACAATCAACTTCAAAAGTGTCAAGCATGAAGAGATATATGAACATCTTGATCCAATGGCATCTCAAAGCATGATGAGTACTTAATCATGATCTTGTGCTTAATGTTTATCTTAAATCTTGTATCTATTGCAATAAGTCATATAATATGCTTTGTGAAAAATAATCTTCATACCACATGATGCTTTTGACGGCCCTCTAGTAGAGAAAGATGGTTTCTCATGATAGGTAAACATCTCTATCTATAAAGGTACAAGAAAAGAAGACAAGAACTCCTAAATAGCAAAATGTCATTCATATTGGTTAGACTTGTATGACAAACCGGTCAGACTAGTTTGAGTAATCAGCATGCCATTTTGAGGATTCTTGAGTATCAAAGGTTAAGTACAT
>VSTD030004656.1:0-10175 GCA_008808055.3 Sporobolus alterniflorus
TCTGTGGCTTCTGAGCAGCAAATTCTTGCTGTCGGATGCAGTAGAGGTGTTGTTGAACTGTATGATCTGGCTGAAAATGCACGGCACATACGTACAATTTCTTTGTATGATTGGGGGTAAGCCTTTCAAACCTTGTTTTTTCATAAGCTGCAGGAATAGTAATACTTGTTGCATGGATGCTTCTGAATGACGGACTAATTTTCTGGCAGTTGATTTCGGATTGGTGCTAATTTATAAGAAAACCATGCTTTTCAGAGTAGTGAAGTAGCAACTACCAAGAGATACCTTGATTTTTTTTCTTTCCTTTAGTATGTGCCTACATTTTCTTTGCTATGTACTGAATTTAAATATTCAATGCAAACATGAAGATGCCTGGTTGTTTGCATGAAATATTTCACATCATATTATTATCTTGTGTTTAGTACCTGGAGTTATCAAATGTTTACAGAACAATACTTTTCAGTTTTTATATTGAAGCGGAGACATAACTGCTGATTCTTGTCCTTTTATTTGGTAAAAATGTAGGCATTCAGTAGAAGATACAGGCCCTGTTGCTTGCATATCTTGGACGCCTGATAATTGTGCTTTCGCAGTTGGATGCAAATTTAGGGGACTTACTGTATGGTCTGTGTCTGGATGTCGGTTGATGTGTACAATTCGTCAGACTGGGTCAAATTCTGCTCCATATCCATTGGTAAAGCCTAACACTCTAAAATTTGAGCCTCTAATGGGCGGGACATCACACATTCAATGGGATGACTATGGGTATAAATTATTTGCCGTTGAAGAAAGCTTGTCAGAAAGGATTCTTGCTTTCTCGTTTGCCAAATGTTGCCTGAATAGAGGACTTTCAGGCACAACATATTCTCACCAGATTCTTTACGGTGAAGATCGGATTCTATTGGTCCAACCAGATGATGCTGATGAGCTCAAGCTGTTGCATCTTAATATTCCAGTTAAGTGTTCATTTCATCTAACTTTGGTTTCTTTGAGAGTATACAAACTTTAATATCTGTTGTTACGTGATGCATTTTTAGTAATACCCTTTTTAAGAAAAAATCAGGTTTCCTATATTTCCCAAAACTGGCCAATTCTACATGTTGTTGCTAGCAATGATGGGATGTACTTGGCAGTTGCTGGATCTCATGGTCTAGTGCTATATGATTTACGAAATAAAAGGTGGCGTGTTTTTGGTGATGTTACACAAGAGCAAAAGATTCAATGCAAAGGCTTGTTGTGGCTGGGCAAAATAGTCATTGTATGCAACTATGTTGAATCATCAAACATGTTAGTCTTACTTTCTTACCTTTTTAGTTGCTACTTCTATTTTATAACACATAATTAATTATAACAAACATGTCACATAATCATGTGTTATCATGAGATTTAACTTTATCGATATGACATGTCTATTCCATCTGTGTTAGGTATGAGCTTCTATTTTTTCCGAGATATCACCTTGATTATAGCTCCTTGCTCTACCGCAAACCACTGCTTGGAAGACCAGTTGTCATGGATGTTTTCCAGGACTACATATTAGTTACCTACAGCCCATTTGATGTGCATATCTTCCATGTGACGATCTCAGGAGTATTGTCACCTGCAAATAGTCCAATTTTACAGGTGATGTCTGATGTGAAAATTTGCAATCTCAATTCGAAAGATTTTGTCAAATTCTATGCATAATAGATATTTTTATTCTATGATGACAGGTTTCAACAGTGCGAGAACTTTCAATCATGAGTCCAAAGAGCCCACCTGTTTCAATGCGCTTCATTCCTGAACAAAATGACGAAGGAGTGCTGAAACGTGATACTAATGGATCTTCCAATCTTTTATCCCAACAACCATCAAGGTACTTTCCCCACATATGTTACTCAAATCTTGTTCATGTTGATTTTTATTCGCCTTTTTATGCTATCAGATGTCTGATGTTGCGGATGAATGGTGAACTTTCTGTGCTGTACTTGGATGATGGCCATGAACATGCACTAACAAATTCAGTTGAACTATTTTGGGTCACTTGTTCCCAATTTGAAGAGAAGGGGAGTCTTCTCAAAGAGGTTTCATGGCTTGACTATGGTCATCAGGGTATGCAGGTTAGATCTATTATTCTTTGGTGCATATATGCTCAGCCATGGGCACCTCTATTAAATGTTCTGGGATCTCCCTTGCTACACCGTCACGCAAAGCTGATTGTAGGTATGGTACCCGTCACATGGAGCAGATCCTTTTAAGCAAGAAGAATTCTTGCAGGTACAAGTTTCTATGACCTCAGAAGTCATAAACGAATATCTGTTCTGATTTATGCCACCTTTCCTGTGTTGATAATTGCTGTAGTCATAGTATTTTCATATTCAGCTCTTTGCATTGAAGACCTCACAAAGATGATACTAACTGCTAGTTATACATGTTCCATGTGATTCTGCAGTTGGATCCGGAGCTTGAATTTGACCATGAAGTGTATCCTCTTGGTCTTCTTCCAAATCATGGTGTGGTCGTTGGTGTTTCTCAGAGAATGTCCTTCTCAACTGCAGAGTTTCCATGTTTTGAGCCTTCACCTCAAGCCCAAACAATACTGCATTGCTTATTGCGGCATCTCCTTCAGGTAAAGTTACCACACATTTGTAGATTGAATTGCATATTTTTCATTTACTTTGGCAAAAATGGGTTCATCTTTAAAAGGCAGACTAGGTGCTCATCGTTGTTTGTCCTACCAAGCCTTTGATGTATTCGGTAGCCTTGGCATATCGCACCAAGCGACACCTAGGAGGGTCTTGGCATATCAAAGAATTTCTGTTTATGAAATTCCGTTCTTTCGAATTGTTGGCTTGAAAACATTCTTCGATGCCTACAAGTTGACTCCTATGTTATGTTAATTGTTTGAACCAGAGGGACAAAACAGAAGAAGCTTTGCGCTTGGCAAATTTGTCAGCAGAGAAACCTCACTTTTCTCACTGTTTAGAGTGGCTTCTTTTTACTGTATTTGATGCAGATATATCAAGGTAACCTCTTTTCCTCACTTGCTATATTCTGAAACAATGGTGGACTTCCATAGATTTAAATGTTCTCTTGATAATATAAGGTTTTTGGGGCCTGCACTCTGTTATGTTCTTTGCTGAAATATTGCATCATTATCTTTAAATTGCAGGCCAAGTGCTTCAAAAAAACAGGTCTCACAAAAGATTGACCCTTCAAAAAAGTCTCTTCTAGAGAAGACATGTGACCTACTACGAAATTTTCCTGAATATATGGATGTTGTAGTCAGTGTTGCTAGAAAAACTGATGGACGGCACTGGGCAGATCTTTTCTCTACGGCAGGACGATCCACAGAGTAAGTGTACAACCGTCCTGTTACAAATGTGCATATTCGTATGACTAAATGACTATGTGCGTTGAAACCCTGTAGTCGGTCCATGTTTTGTAGTAATTACCATAGAGATGGCATCAGCAGGTTCCATTTCACAGTTATATATTATTTGACATACCTGTGGTCTACTTGTACTTATGCAACAAACTTTCATGTTCCATCCTGTTACACTGCTTCATACTTGTGGTAAAAGAATCTCGATTTATGGTTGGACTAGGCACTGCTGAGTAATTTGGTGAACTGCTTGGTTTCTTATGTTCCAGGCGACAGGGGTGCCACTTGATTTCTTTTATCTGAAAATTCTAATAAACATCTTTTTCTTCACTGATACCAATAAACATATGCAGAAGCTGTAGAATTGTCACGACCCATATATTTTATTTATATATCAGGTTGCAGATAGGTAATTAATTAATTTTCAACTGGGGTGAACTTGAAACACATCTTTTTTATTATTTCTCGCACACTAATCAATAGTGTTCAGACGGAGATTTGAGATAAAATAATTATGCTTTTAGTATGACCGATCTTTTGTATAACTCATCTTTCATGTTAGGATGTTTGAGGAATGCTTCCAACGGAGATGGTATAGGACTGCTGCATGCTACATACTGGTACATACATCACCGTTGCCATTTGTCACATCAAATGCTTTTAGAGGGTTTCAAGTGTATCTAATAAGCATGATAATAATGTTCTGACCATGAATAATTTGAGTATTCATTATTGTAGTTATGCATGAGCATGAATAGAGCACTGTTAATTCTAATTGCTCATAATTAGATTGACTGTGCCAGAAGTACCATTGAAATGTTGTGGAATTATAGGTTATTTCTAAGTTGGAGGGCCCTGCAGTCAGTCAGTACTGTGCGCTCCGTTTGCTACAAGTAATTCTCTTAACTTCAGTATGAGGTAGTCTTAGTCTGTACATTAATCATGTTGGATGTTCCAGCTCACAATTTCTTATGGTTGTTGCTTTGTAGGCTACACTTGATGAATCACTGTATGAGCTTGCTGGGGAGCTGGTATGTTTCTGATGCTATATGTTGTGTCTAGTTTCTTATATTAATATACTGCAGAACAATAATGCACTATCTTCATGCAACTAGGTTCGGTTCTTGCTAAGGTCTGGAAGAGATTTTGAGAATGCCTCAACGGACTCGGAGAAGCTCTCTCCGAGATTTCTTGGCTATTTTGTATTTCGCTCACCTTATAAACGACAATCTTCTGATTTGAAAAGGTATAGTTTGTAGTTACACTTAGATAACCCTGACAGGGCCATTTTTCACCCCCTCTCACACCTGCACTATGGCCTACTCCCACCATCTCTCCTCCACCACCGTGTACCTCTCCTCCAATCTTCTTGCATTGCCATTTTCACCAGTTCTCTCTCTCTCTACTTTGCTGCCATAGCGCTAAGTTAAATTGTTTTAAGTCCGGTTAATTATATTAATTGCACCAGTACGTTTAACCTTCACTTCCACTTGTCTTGTTGCCAAACACGCTGTAGTGTGTACCAGTATCACCATTGACTCCAAGTACATCCACGCGTGTCGCCTACTGCAGTACACATCTGCTGCATTCACACCGTCTGAACTTGGCTGGTACTCCCAGTCCCAGTTATTAATAACAATATACTCCCAGTAGCACTGTGAAATGCGGTAAAACTTGACCCTCTATAACTGCTTATTAACCATGGTCCCCTGATTTCTTGATCAGGTATTCTTGAAAGTGACACCTTCACAGCTAGTAAAAATTAGCTATAATTGCTTGCTAGCTCAAGAAAATAATGTGCTAGTAATTAGTTTCCCATATACTAACTCGGTACCTGTTTAGTACACGAAAATGTTTTCAGTGGGATCGAACGAATCCTTTCTATGCATGGGTCGGCTGTTTTTGAAGTGTGTGTGTGAAATTAAAATTCTTTTAGCACATATTTTCACTGCAAGTACTGTCCAGTTAATCATTAACTGCATGAGTGTGTCCTCTTTGAGACGAGACGTAGTACGTGCCGGCCGGGGCACCAAAAATCCAAGCTAGCTAGCGTCGCCAGTTCAAACGTTCTTCCATTCGATGGCACGAAACGAAGCCGGTATTAGAACTAGGAGGGGGCCAGGACCAACACGCAGGGGCAAAACGGTCATCAGATGCTGGACCTCCTTTCGCGAACACCAACTCTAAGGTCTGCCACTACCATTGATGCCCCCCGCGCGCTCTGTCATGCTTCCGTCTACAGGCTTCACATTTTCACCCCTCCTGAATTTATCTCCCAATAATTATGCAACTCCCTATTACTATGCTGTATTTCTTGTTATATTATTTTCTGTTTTTTCCTTAATAAGACGGCTAATGAAAAAGGAAAGTAGTAGATAGCCGGTGTGTGCTGTAGTGTCAGTGCGTCAGGCATTGACGATTTGGAAGTGCACCACAGCTGTCTTATTCCTACCTGATCCCGGACTACCTACTTCGTGTTGTCGTTGTAGTTGATTTTTTGGTTTATTTGTCTTATTTTAAAACATTTAAATTTTATTATTTATTTTATCATGATATGTTTAATCACTAAAGAAAATTAAAATATAAATTGCAATTTTGCATATTTAAAGTAATATTTTGAATAAGATTGAACGGTGATCAAACACATATTTAAAAAATCAATAACAATAATAATTTAAAAACCGAAGAAGTAATGCTAACTTACTTGCATCATAGCCAGCGGCGTCCACTCCAGGATTTTGGTACGGCTGCGTCGCAACCATGGATTTGTTATATGCGTTAGCTAGAGAGGTGGTTGTGAGGATTTCTGCTCTCCATGGCAATTAACTACTGCTAACAGGTGAAAAAGTCTTTGGTTTGTTTCAGTTTCGGCTGGCTTTGGCGAGACATGCTGATGACCGATATGTGTATGTATGTGTGCGCTCAAACCAATGCAAACAGTTAATTTCTTGCTAGGTGGTTGTTGCGGCTAGCTGTGAATAAGTCTACCGTTTGGGCACAAGCAAGTAATTACCACAGGGTTCGTTGCATATAAAGAACGAACCATATAATAAATGTACTTTATATGTATAAAGACATCTTCTGATGCACCGGCGGCTCACTGTGTATCATCGTGAGCAGCATTTGTTACTGTTGTGTCACAAGTTTGGATAATGCACATGTGTAGAACAGTAGAAGCCAACAACAAAATGGTTATTAGGTTGTCTCCAACAGAGAAGACGCAAATTGGAGATGCAAACGAGGTAAGGGTCTCCGTGGACTCAAATTTGGGTCGTTCAAAAGTCTCTGCCTCCAACCGATGATGCATCGGGTGTTGCCACCAGCCGCCGCCGCCATAGAAGACGAGGAAGTCACCGCCGCCCCGCCCAAGGGCCCCAGCTCCGCTCCCTGCCGCCTTGTCTTCGTCCCCGGCCGCTCCGCCCCCGACCGCTCCGCCCCCAGCCGCCTCCACCCCCGGTCGGTGGGGGACGGGACGAACCCATTTTGTGAGTCCGTGTCCCCGGCGACGACGGGAGCTCAGACGAGGAAGGCGCGCCAGCTTTTGTGTCTTGCATTGAGGAGCTCCATTTATCCGTCATCTTGGAGACGAGCTTCATTTTTTATCACCATCTAGCTCCTCGGTTGGAGAAGATTTTCGTGATGCACAGTGTTTTTGAGCACCTATTTTGGATTTGGATTCTAGTATGAGCGTTCCGTTGGAGATAGCCTTAGGTGGCTATGGAGGCTGTCTTATTTTAGTGCAATTAAATTCAAGTCTGGAAGAGTCCTAGACATGCTTATTGAGTTCACCTGCCTGACGGTCGCTTTGGACCGATATCCAACACGATCGCTTTGGACTGCAGCAGCTGGAATTGGAAGGAGCAGATGCATCTAATAAACCAAACCGTTTTGTTGTGATTGGGAAGAATTCTCTTGTCAAAAACGTTTTTGGTCTCAATTGTTAACCCATTTTTAGTGTCTGGTTACACAACCCGATACGATTTAAGTGATATAAAAAAATCAAGTATTATTGGTGACAGCTGTAGTGGACCGACACAAAAAATTCAAACTTTGATGTCGGTTGCTTATGTCAGTCGGCACCAAAAATTAATTTTCAAAAACAAAAAACTTCCCGAGCCTAAATCTAGGCCCGTCGGGTCCAGATTCAAGCCTAGCGTCGTCGAACCGCGCAGCTGCTGCATTGGTGGAGCCTGCGCCCACACCGTCACTACCTTAGAGGAGCCCGCGCCGCTTGAGGAGTCGCGCCGCCGTGGTGCCTTGAAGAGCCACAACGGCGCCTTGAAGAGCCACAACCGTCGTTGGGCCGCGCCGCCACTGGGCCACGCCGTGGAGTAGCCCGTGTTGTGGAGTAGCCCGCACCTTGGAGGACCCCGCGTCGCCGCTACCTTGAGGAGTCGTGCCGATGTGGTGCCTTGAGGAGCCGTGTCGCCGTGGTGCCTTGGGGAGCTGCGCCGTCGTTGAACCGCACCGCCGTGGTGCCGTGGAAGAGCCTGCCTTTGGTCGCGTGGTGCCTTGTCATGGAAGAGATAAGCTCAGGGGATGAGAACGAGATAAAGAAACCAGGTGGAAGACTCTTAAAAAATCATGTGGAAGAGAAAACTTGTGGCCGAGGTGACGTAAGGGATGAGAATGAGATATTTTCGGCCACCCCGCCCGCCCGTGCTTCACGTTTTTTCGGCTGCCGTGCCCGCCCGCTTCTGCTTTTGAGTGCTAGAAACTATTTTTCTGTCGGTTGTCTTAAGCAATCGACACAAAAATAGGTATTTTTAGTGTCGGTTGTTTAAACTATCGACACCAAAAATAAATATTTTTTGTGTCGGCCTTAAGCAACCGATACAAAAATAGATATTTTTTGTATCAGTTGTTTAAGACATCCGACACAAAAAAATGAAATGCTATTTTTGGTATATGTTGGAATTATTAACTTGCACCATAAAAAATCTTATGTGTTATTATAAATCATTTTTCTAGTATTGTGTTCGTGTGCAATTGATCAGATATAAGCAAGTCTAGAAGTCTCATCCTCAGCCTGGGCTCGCTTCCAAATGATACAAAAGCATGCAGGCTGACATGGGTTAATTTGGCTTTAATTAGCGTTTGGTGTGGACTACATATCATCACAGGGATGGATACACGAAAACTGTTCTAATAATGTGGTTGGGAAAGTTCTAATTTCGGTTGGGCTCACTGCCAGAAATATGACATGCATATGTCTCCAGCATTTGGTATGGTCTCTAGTATGTCACTATATGCATGGTTGAATGTGGATGATGAGACTTATCTTGTACGAGCGACTGAATCCAGGAATAAAAACAGCTCAGTTGCGCATGTAATTGAATGAAACTAAGAAGTATTAATTTAATTAAGCACAATTATGTGTTTGTGTTGTTTGCTGTACACAATTATCTAGTTGGCACATAGGGCTTTTTAGTTGAGGCCCGAGAAATCTGCCTGGGCTAGACAACAACCAAAATTGTCCTAGAGGTTGATGCCCGCCCTAGGCAACTGCCCAAGGGTCCCAACCAAAAAGCCCATAATTGCTTAAATAAACTTAGGTAGTGTTGAGAAACTTCAACTGAAAGTGTAATACAAGTAGTGTGGAAAAGGATGCCAGGCAACGTGCCTTGACTGCACGGTTTCGTGTTATATTTATACACACAGGATTACAGCATATGGAGAGAATATCTCAACCATATGGAAGGATATAATCAAATAATCCTTTACCATCTATATCTAGATTACTTGTCAATCAAGTCAATCATGTTATCACATGCCATACACACGTAGATCATATCCAATCATATTTGGGACATGATCAATTAGGTGATCAACCAAATATCTTCAATAGCCCCCCTCAATCACAGCCACCATGGTTGAGATTGGACCGAAAATCTTTTAGTCGCCATGCCGGTTGAGCTTTGGTAAAACCATCAGCCACTTGATCCTTGGTCGATATGAACCTAATGTCAAGAAGCCCCTTTGTCACTCGTTCTCTCACGAAGTGGTAATCTACCTCAATGTGCTTCATCCGTGCATGGAACGTAGGGTTGGTTGATAAGTACGTTGCACCAAAATTGTCACACCATAAGATTAACTTGGCTTTCTGTTTAATGCCCAACTCGTTAAGAACATATTCTATCTAGATAATCTCAGCTGTTACATTTGCCAAAGCCTTGTACTCCGCCTCAATACTGGACCGAGACACAGTTTGATGTTTTGTCGAGCTCCAAGACACGAGTTTTTTTTACCAAGATACACTGCAAACCCACTCATGGACCGACATCCTGCCCAATCCGCATCGGAGAATGCCTTTGGCATGAGTGATGATTTACAAAAATAAAGTCTTGTGTCCAGTGTACCTTGTACATAGCACAAGATGCATTTGACTATTGCCATATGAAGGTCCGTCGGTGAGTATAAGAACTGGCACACACGGTTCACTACAAATGAAAGATCAGGCTGTGTTAGAGTGAGGTACTGAAGGCCTCCCAAAATGCTTCTATACCATTGCCCATCGAAAGCTTATCAGAGGTGACTAAGGGGGTTTTGACAGGTTTACACTTGTGCATGTCTGCCCGCTGCAAAATCTCAGTAGCATAGTGCTCCTGAGACACTATAAGCTCCTGTTTAGACCGAGTAACTTGTATACCAAGAAAATGATGGATATTACCTAAGTCCTTCAGGGCAAAATCCAACCAAAGATCACTGAAAAGTGTTGTGACTGCGGTATCCGAGGAGTTTCTCACAATGATGTCATCAACATATACTAGGAGATAGATAATAAGGCCAGACTTGATGTAAACAAATAAGA
>VSTD030004657.1:0-10175 GCA_008808055.3 Sporobolus alterniflorus
GTCATGGAGCGGGGCTCCATCCCATTCTGCCACAAAATCAGCTAAAATTTGTGACTTTATTGCGCTGTGCTTTTTAAAATTGACAACGTACTCTAATTGTTCCATTGCCCATTTATTGATTCTTCTGGAGCTGTCTTTGTTGCCAAAATTATTGTTTAGTGGCTGATTTGTTAGGACCTTGATTATGTGTGCTTCAAAATAATGTCGGAGCTTCCGTGAGCTTATTATAACCGCATAGCAAATCTTTTCCATTTTAGAGTACACCGGGAATTGCCGCTTCACTGTTTTATCTTTGTGCTTGATTTCCTTTTCAACAACCAAGGCTCTGCTAACCACAGAGTGTGTGGTGGAGATGTACGAAATGAGGGGCTGCCCTTGTTCTAGACTTGAGATTGTTGGCAAATGCTCGAGGTAGTGTTTCAGATCATCAAAAGCTTACTGCTGCTCTGCTCCCCAGTCTATTTTTGCAGAGCCACTCAATATGCAAAGAAAGGGGAGACTTTTTTCTGCCAGCTTCATGATGAACCTATTGAGTGTTGCTATGCGGCCTGTTAACTTCTGCACTTCTTTTCTTGTCTGCGGCGGTTGCATTTGGATGATTGCTAATATTTTATCGGGGCTGGACTTGATACCTTTAGTGGAGACCAAGGAGCCCAATACCTTGCCTCTTGTTACCCCAAAAACGCACTTCTCTGAGTTGAGTTTGATGTTGGCCTCACGCATATTGGTGAAGGTCTCTGACAGGTCGGAGATGTACGACTCTTTCTTCTTGATTGCAACTATGATGTCATCGACATAGGACAATACATTCCTGCCTACTTGGTCCTTCAATGCAGCCTTCATCATTCAATAGAATGTGGGGCCTGCGTTGTGTGGCTCCTCCGGCATTCTCATATAGCAATATCTGCCGAACGGAATTATGAAATTGGTCTTCTCTTTGTCCTCCTTGCGGAGCCATAACTGGTGATACCCTGAGAAACAATCCAATAGGGCCATTTTGTCATAGCCAGCTGTGGAGTCAATGATTTGGTTGATTCTAGTGAGGGGAAAGTCGTCCTTTGGACAACACTTGTTGAGGTCGGTAAAGTCTATGCACATTCTCCATTTTCCGTTCTTCTTGCGAACCATCACAACGTTGGCTAACCACTGTGAGTATGTTACTTCTCTGGTAAACCATGCGTCTAACAGGCATTGCACTTCAGCCTTCGCAGCTTCTATTTTTTCTTCTGACATCTTGCGAAGCTTCTGCTTCTTGGGCTTCGCATTTGGGTTGACTTATAATTTGTGCTTGATTACTTCTCCGCTGACCCCTATTACGTCAGAGGTGGACCAAGAAAAACATCACTATTCTTGTCTAGGAACTGCAACAGTTGCGCTTGCTCTTGTGGGCTTATCTTAGCTCTGATGCATATAGTTCTGTCTGGTACTCTAGGGTCAAGTGCCAGTCTGGTGCAATCACCTTCGGCTTCGATTGCTTTCTTGAATTCTGCAGATATTTCTTGTTTGGGTGAAGGCTGCTCTGGTGATTTGTATCTTCCCTCAGGAAATGCACATTTTTGTGCCCTAGAGCGAAACCACGCTCGATATTTCTGGCTTCCTTTTTACTGTCGAATACAGTTATTATGCTAAAGGTGGCTGTGACTTTAAGGCAAAGGTATGCTGAATGCAGTACAGCTTTGAAAGTGTTCAATAGGCCCCGCCCAAAGATGTCATTGTACGGATATAGCATGTCTATACCATGGAAGGTTACATATTCTGTGTGGGGGTTTCTGGGGGTACTGAAGGAGATGGGTAGTGTTATTACTCCAACAGGCTCGATTCTTTTGCCGCTGACACCATAGAGGGGCTTTGTTGGTTCCTTGAGCTGCTTCTTGTCATAACCCATTTTTTCAAAGCCGGATAGAAAGAGTATTTCTGCCTGGCTTCCATTGTCAACAAGAATTTTTGACTCATCCCACCTATCAATGTGGATGGTGAGCACCATCGTATCGATGGGAAGGAATGAGGTTTGGTTGACATCTTGGGCGGAGAAGGTTATAGGAATGTGAGACCACTAGATATGGGTAATGGGGCCTTCGACTACGTGATTTACCTCTCTATAATAGTCTCGGTGCTACCGCTTGGTGCTAAAGTCGGTATTGGAACCGCCGGTAATTGTAAGGATTGTGCCATGAGTTGGGAAGACTTCGTTTTGATGTTGGGGTTCTAGGGTTTGTGGCGGTGGTGGTGGTGGTGGATTGGCTTCATTTTTTATTTGGGGGTTATTGTTTTGCACTGGGTAGGTGATTTGTGTAGTTGCTAGGGGATATGTGATATGTGGAGCTAGCGGAGGGTATGTGATCTGTGGAGTTGGCGGATGCTGTGGATAGCTGGTTGCGGCATAATGGTAAGATTGATAGTATGCCGGAGGTGGTGCTTGATTGGTTTGATAGGCTTGTGGTGAAAAGAGCGAAGGATAAGATGGTGAGTATTGCTGGTGGTGAGGGTTCCATTGCATGGTGTGGTTCACTTCTCTTGGTGCAGACTTCTACGAAGCTTTTGCAGAGTCTTGATTCATTTTATTTTTTGAGTCTATGAAGATGGGACAATCTTTGGTGTGATGGTCTATCTCGTTACCGTGGTACATGCAAGATGGAGGCTTGGTTGTATACGGGCCTCGGCCACAACCGCGGCCCCAGTTCATTGATCCGCCCCTTTGGCTGATTAAATCTCTGGTCAGAGGTCCTCTGGTTTGTTTATTGTGAAGGTGTCCCATAATTTTTCTCCCAATTCTCTGGTGGTCCACATCCATCGGAGTTGATGATGTGCACAGGCTTAGGGTAGCTGTGCTGGCTTTCATTGTGGTGAGGTCTTGGGGCTTCGTCTGCCTTTGAAATTTTTCTCTACTACTCAAACTTGTGAAAGTGTTGAATCTCAAACTTGCTGCATTTAGCGAATTGTTCATAGAGCTCCGACACTGTTTTGGGCTGCTCTCAGACTAGATGACTATGCAGAGGTCCCGCACACAAGGCTTTGATAGCTTAGGCAATGATTTGGTCATCTAATACCTCCGGGGCTTGGGCCTTCATCTGTAAAACCTTCAGTAAAAATTGGAGAGTGTTTCTTTCTCCCTTTGAATGCATGACAAAAAATCTTCTTCTGAATCGAGCTCTGCTTGGAACCCTTGAAAGTTGAGCATGAACTTCTCTTTCAGCTGTGGCCAAGAGTAGATGCAACCTGGCGGTAGCCTAGAATAACAGTTTGCGGCAGCATCCTCTAAGGACATGATTAGTGATTTGATGAGAGTGGCTTTGTCTCCCCCGGCTGAGGCTATGACGGCTTTGTAGGACATGAGAAATTTGTGAGGGTCAGCATTTCCGTGATACTTGGGTGGAGTGGCTCGGTAATGCGGGGGCCATAGTGTGAGTTGTAGGTGGTTGGCTAGTGGACCTTTGGGGTCTGTGGTGCCGAATTGCATCAGAGGTGGGATGTATTGATTATGTGGTGGTGATGGTGGTTGGTGATGGGGGATGTCATAGTTTAGCGGCGGTGGTGGGGGAATGTGGTAGTTTAGCAGAGGTGGGAGTGCGTTGGCGTTGAGGTGCTGCTGTCTCTGATCCGGTAGTGGGCCTTGCTGTTCTTGTTGATGGAGGATGTCATTGGTGTACTACAATTCTACCAGCCTCGCACGCTCCCTATAGATGTGCTGTCTCCAAGCCTCAGCGCGTTGGGCGGCTGCTTGTCTTCTCATGATGGACTCTTGTTCCTATCAAAGCCTCTCTATCTCCTGCCAGACCCTGATCAGCTTTCTCTCCTCACCCTCAGCTTCCTCTTCTTCTCCTTTGTCCCAATCATGGATTTTGATTTTGTTGAGCTCAGCTTCACCCATGTTGAATTGCAGCAGAGGTGGTGGAGGCGGGTTGGCGTTGAGGTGGTGGTCACCTCTGCCACTTTGATTGGTACCTACTGTAGTGGTGGATATGTTGGTCTCCTGCAGTTGAATTTCTGGAATGCTGTCGAAGGTTGGGTTTCCTGTAGCTTCAGTGATGGTGGGGAACATTTGAGTGGATAGTTGTTGGAATGGAGGTTGGTTTTGGTCAGAGGTTTGGGTAAGCCTTCGTCTGGATGCAGACGTTAGCTGACTCCTCTCCGTGGCATTGTCAGGGTTGTTTTTGGGCTTAGAACACAGTGGGTGCCATATGTTGGGATCAAATAGACGAAGGTTACCTGATCTCGAACATAACGGAAAATGTGAAGGTGAACAGGCAAAAGGTGGGGAGCAAAGGTGTCAATCGCACAGTGGACAGTTATAAATGTGCTTGATTCCTCCCCCTAGGCGAATCTGCAAGGGGTCTATTTATAGGGGTGGTTAGGAGGTCCGGTAACAATGTCCGAACACCCTCCATAACCACCCCATTCACAAAGAGTGTAGAGTTATGGGGCATTACAATCATTTCACACTACCAACTACTTTACCCAAAACCTATCATGTGGTGACATGTGCCCCTCCGATCAGGCTTCCATTTGTTACATTGCACTGAGCTTTGCCCCATCAAGGCCTCCGCTTCCATCCTCGAATCGCTGACTCATCGATGGCCTCTGTCTCCACGAATGCCAGCTGCCTCTGCTAGGATCCAGTGCTCATCGTCCTGTTAGAAATCATGAGATGCAAATGTTCATTCGGGAGTCAATGCATGAGGAGGCTAACCGTTCCTGATGGCGCCATGGAGCCTCCGGCTCATCGCTTCCGTCCTGTGCCTTCTCAGAAACAATGGAGCTCAATGCGCGTGGCGACGCTAGGGTGGGCCTTCGGCGTGAGGCCTCCGGTCAGCGTCCCCAATAGTAGGTTTCGCTCTGCCATCTTCGACATGAGTCAGTTCAATGCTGTTATTCTACCCGTCAGCTTCTAAACTTCTTTTTTATATTGCGGTGGCTTCATGTGCACTATTGCGTTGATTTTGTCTGGGTTGGTTTTGATCCCTTTTACCGATACTAGACATCCGAGCACCTTGCCCCTCTGTATGCTGAATATGCTGTTTCTGGATTAAGCTTCAATTGCGCTCTGCACATATTTGCGAAGATCTCAGCTAGGTCATCTATCTACGTGCCTTTTGTTTTGCTTGCTACCACAATGTCATCAATGTATGCAAAGATGTTTCTATGCATATGGTCTTTTTTGAATGGCCTTCATCATTCTACAAAATGTTGGGCCGACGTTCTTGAGGCTTTTGGGTATTGTGAGATAACAGTAGGTATCAAAAGGTGTGATGAAACTCATTTTTTTCTCATCTTCTTTGCGCATCAAAATCCGATGGTAGCCAGAGAAGCAGTCTAGCAAAGCCATCATCTCGCAAGCTATGATTGAGTCAACCACTTTGTCAATTTTGGAGAGGGGAAAATCATCCTTCGAGCATCACTTGTTGAAGTCAGTGAAGTATGTACACATTCTCTATTTGGCATTCTTCTTCTTGACCATGACTACATTTGCCAACCATGTCGGCCATTGGACCTCGCGTATGAAGCTTGCGTCGAGTAACTTCTGGACGTTCACCTTGGCTGATGCAATTTTTTGGTCGGACATCTTGTGAAGCTTCTACTTTCTTGGTTTTGTGGAGGGGTTAACATGGAGCTTGTGTTCAATTATACTTTTGCTCACTCCCGTGAGGTCAGAGGTCTTCCATGCGAAGACATCATTATTCTTGTCTAAGAATGAGAGTAACTCAGTTTCTTCTTCTACCGTGAGATCTTGGGAGATCATTACTATTTTACCCGGTACCCTTGGGACCAGAGGAACTTTTCCGGTTTCTTATTCTGGCTCGATGGCTATTTTCCTGGTGATGCTAGCTTCGATCTTGGGTGTTCTCATGTCTTGTTGGCCTCCACCTTCTTCTTCATGCAAGCAGTTTACATTTATGTGCTCGGGAGCGAAGCCTTGTTCTATATTTCTTACATCCTTCTGAGTACCACGGACTAAGATTACTCCCAACAGAGCTGGCACCTTAAGACAATGATAAGCTGAATGGAGTGTAGCTTTGAAGGTATTGTGCAAACCTCTACCAAATATGGCATCATACGGATAATGCATGTCAATCACGTAGAAGGTTACGAATTTCATTCTTGCATTTTGGAGACTGTCTAAGGATACTGGTAAGGATATAGGACTAACCAGTTAAATTCTCTTTCCTCCAAAGACATACAACGGCTTTGTTGCTTCTTTTAGCTATTTGCTATCGAACCCCATCTGATCGAAGGCTGAAGGGAATAGGATGTCAACCGGACTGCCCTTGTCGATGAGGACTCTTGTAACATTCCATTTGTTAATATGTGTTGTAATGACCATGGCGTCTATGTGGGAAAGATACCAGTTTGATGTCCGCCTCGATGAAGATTAGTGGTATGTGAGACCATTTGGTCTGTGTGATTGGGCCTTTGACTGCCATGTGTTTAACGTGGCGGTAATATTCTCGCTTGTGCCGCTTATTTTGGAAATATAGGTTGGAGCCTCCGGTGATTGTGTGGATGGTTCTGTAGGTTGGGAAATTGTTGCTCTGCTATGAAGATTTCGAGTGTTGCATCGGTGGGGTTGGCAATGTTTTTGTCTCGGTCTTTGGTTGAATGCTTAGGGTGTTGGACATGGCATATGTTATTTGTGGCAGTGGCGGAGGGTAGGTTATGGATCGTTGGGTTGGATGGGTTTGACTCATGGTGGAGGTGTAATGGTATGGTTGGTAGTATGATGGAGGCTATCTGTGGTAGTTTGATGGATACTTTTGCCGTGGGTGGGAGTGTTGGTACTAAGGGTAGTATGATGATGATGACTAGAATGGTTGTTGCTAGTGTGTTGTATGGTTAACTTCTTTGGCCAAAGGTGGGTTCAGAGGCTGGTTTTGCGTTTAGGTCATCTTTTTCTTGGACTCCAAAAATATTGGACAATCTCTTGTCCTGTGATCCGTATCTCTTTCGTGATACATGTAGTACAACGGTCTATCTTGGCTTCACCCCCTACCTCACCCCCAGCCTGTGTAGCCACCTCTGGGGTGGTGATACTCTTTTCCCATGTTGAAGGCTCTTCTTCTATTTTGTAGTTGCGGAGGCTCAAAGTTTTTCTCCTAGTTTTCCAGGGGTTCGCATCCATCGGAGTCAATGCTACGGATCTACTTGGTTGTATTGTCGAAGCTCATTGTGCTCTCTTTGCCCCTGTTATACTTGTTGGGTCATGAGGCTTCGTTCTCCTTGGGAACCTTTCTCTGCTGCTCAAGTTTGCAGAAGTGTAGCACCTCCGATTTGTTGAACTTGCGGAAGTTCTTGTACAACTCTTCCAGTGTTCTTGGACACTCCTAGACACATGAACTATGTAACTGGCCAGTGTGCAATGCTTTTGTGGCCTGGGTTATAACTTGGTCATCAAAGACCTTCGAAGCTTGTGCTTTGAGACGAAGGAATCTTCATAAGAAATCTGACATGGGTTTCCTGTCTGTACTACTGGCATGACTGGAAGTCCTCCTTTGTGCGGAGCTCTGCTTGAAATCCTTATAAGTTAACAATAAACTTTAACTTCAAATGGTACCGTGATGCGATTGATCTTGGCTGCAACCTTGCGTACCAATTCGTTGCTGCGCCTTCGTGCAAAATGATGAATGACTTTGCGAGGGTTGAGTCATTTCCTCCCGACGAAGCTATTGCAGCTTCATAACACATGAGGAATTTGCGTAGATCTGAGTCACTGAAGTATTTTGGCTAAGGTGCCGCTCTGTATTGAGGCAGCCATTGGGCCAACTGCAGGTTATCGGCCAATGGACATTTACTATTGATGGTTCCTTGTAGTGACGAAGGTTGTTGTTGCTAGTGCATGAACTGGTGATGATGTGAGTGGTTTGGTATTTGCTGGGGTGGAGGCTGTTGCAATGGAGGTTCTTCAACGGAGGTTCTTGCAGTGGAGGTTTTTGCCCTTGCTAGTGAAGGGTATCTATGGCTTGCTGCAGCTCAGCTCGCTTCATCACAGCCCTTGGTCTAGCCATGTGCTCTTGCATGAGCCGGAGGCACTCATTTCCTTGGCGAAGGCATGCCAGCTTGTCGTTTATGACGACTTCGATTTCCTCCTCATAATCTTGGTGCTAGTCATCTCCAGTTTCGGCTTCTACGTGTGGGTCTTGGTTGTGTTGTGGTTGTTACTATGAGGATGAAAATGGGAGATCTGTGACAGCGGTGTTAGTTCTGAACACCTCTACTTGGGACGGTGGTTTCCCTGTTGGGCCTTTGAGCCTCCTTGCATCGGCGATAGCGGCATGAGATTAAGTTGACGTGTGTGGATGACTTGTCTGGGATATGTGGGTGGTTAGGATGACGTTTTAGTGCCCAATAAGTTGATATTTTACTTGGTAGTAGACCCCCCCCCCCCCGCTTATATATGAGTATCGTCCGAGAGAGGATTATTACAGATATACGTGCTAGCAAACCAAGGTTGTTGTTGCCTATGAAAAGGATAATAGAGATATACGTGCAAGCAAAACGATGGTCATTGCCTATGAAACTTAATTAGACATCCATGCGTGCAGTAAAGTCTCCCAGGCTGGGGTGCCGAAGAAGTCCGTGCCATGGATGTCATTGTTGGCTGGCCAACAAACGCTCTCGGCGAAAAGCCAGGTCCCAGTTCGGTCCATGAAAGATTGCACATTCGGTACAAGAGGAATCTAATAGTAAATCACAGGGCTTCCATCAGCTTATATTTATCAGACAAAATCTTCTACTGGAAAACTGAATACCTGGTACTTGATGTAACTTCTTTATTTAGTTCTAGAAGAAGCGTGGTTGACTGGTTCTTGGCACTGGAATTCCGCCTCCACCTTTTAGAAAGAAGCAAATAAATCCATCAGTCTGAAACACCGAAACGATGTGGACTTATAAGTCTTTTGGACTAAGTGAGGCAGAATATCACTAGGTTTGAACACAGGTTCTAGTCCAATTGACAGGGATGGGCACTGCGTGTCTTTTCTTCATGCGTTGCTTACCAGAATTCCCTTCAATGAACTAAAGACATTTGAACTGTCAACGTTGGCTGCAATTAGCCGATTGCACTATCTCTGAGTCTCTCTCCTGAAACGATCTGTGTATTTCCCTTTAGGCTAGATGGGAATGAGCCAGGTCGGTTCGACAAAATTACTAGGCAGCCCCTATAATTGTCAAAACTTGTCAATTAATTTTATTTTCTTCGAAAGGAGAGCCCCACCAGGAGATATTTGCCAGCTCCACAGCTACTCAAAGTATGTATGTTTTAATTTTGTGTCTACTCATGTATTCTAAATCCTTGTGTTCAGGTAAAATGCTATATGAAACAGTTGCTTTCCGGGATTGAGCACTGTCATAACAACGGTGTTCTTCACCGTGACATCAAGAGCTCAAATCTACTTGTCAGCAGCGATGGGATTCTTAAGATAGCCGACTTCGGACTTGCCACCTCTTACGATCCTGACAACATACAGCCCATGACTAGCCAAGTGATCACGCTTTGGTATCGTCCGCCTGAACTCTTATTAGGTGCTACTCACTATGGTGTTGGTGTTGACCTTTGGAGCGTCGGTTGCATACTGGCAGAACTGCTTCTCGGCGAACCTATATTCCCTGGAAGAACAGAGGTACTTAGTTTGGTCCGATTGAAACATCAACTTTACATAAACAATGCAGGAAATCCCTTGATTTAGCTATTAACGAGCGGTTTGTTTAGGTGGAACAATTGCACAAGATTTTCAGGTTGTGTGGTACTCCATCAGAGGATTACTGGGAGAAAATTAAGTTTCCTCAACCTACATTCAAGCCATATGAACGGTGCCTAGCTGAAAAGTTTAAAGATGTGCCACCGTCTATCCTATCACTTCTCGAGACTCTCCTATCAATTGACCCAGATATGAGAGGCAGCGCAACTGATGCTCTGAACAGTGAGGTTAATACTCTCAACTATCACCCTCAAGGCATCTAAAATAATCTTCTAGTAGGAAGCAACGCTGTGTGAAGACTGTATGCAAAAAGAATAATCTGAAACTAACCATTATAATACATAGAATTTAGTTTCGAATTAGAATACAAGAAACGGTGCTTTGTTCACTTCATTTAACGTATACTGTTGTTTCAGTTCTTCAGGACAGAACCGTTTGCATGTGAACCATCGAGCCTTCCGCAATATCCACCATGCAAAGAAAGAG
>VSTD030004658.1:0-10174 GCA_008808055.3 Sporobolus alterniflorus
AGAATGAATTACATTCTAAAATATTTACAGGTGACTAAAGTTATCTGACTCATATATTTTAAAACGGAAGGAGTACGCGTGCACAGGATAGAAGCCGTGCTAATTTATTTTTGCCCGTCGTGAGATCGAATTAGAATTGCGGCACACGAGCATGCGCGCTACCACGCGGAGAGTCGGTGGCTGCCGGCACGTACGGCATCAATTGCGCGCTGAGTACTCTTGTGAGTACTCCGGGCGACAGGCGGGACACTGTTTTGCGTGGAAACTGTGATGTGCTCGTCACGGACGCGCGGCAGATCGAGCGGTGCGACGTCTCCCGTCCTGCCGCCTTTGGACGTGGTTTCTTCACACCACACACGGGTTTTGCGCGAGAACGACGACACGCGCGCGACACCGCGACACGCCCGTGCAGCGCCGCAAGTACTCGTGTTTTCGAAAGCGGTCGAGATGCAGCCCGGTCGGCACAGCGCGGGTTACAGTCAATGCAAAGTTTATCACTAAACAGGCTCCTTGTTGGCTACTGTACTATTCTCCACCGTGTTTTCTTCGACAATTCTCATGCATGCATGTCGTCTCGTGTTGATTGTAACACGGCTTTATATATGGAGCTGCGTTGTAGAACGCACCAGAGCATTTTTCGTGTTGTGTAATGCCATATCGTCGTGCTGCCGACAATGTCACTGCACCGTTCTTGGCAGAACGTCGCCTTTTCTCCTTGTTTGACTGTGTTATGTCTACGCGCGGAGCGTGCTAAATTGCCGCAGAATGCATGCTTGCGTACCATTATTATCAGTCACAGCATCAATACGTGAAGCTCTCGGCCGCGGCATCGGTACACGCACGCAAGCAGTGCTTGCTATGCCAGCCGCGCAGTTAGCGGTACATGGCTGCAGGGGTCAGTTGCTGCATCGGCCAGATCTCTTCTTTGTAACATCCTCTAATTAATTTAGTGTGACAATAATAAAATATGTGTTCAGTTCTTAATTTACTTTTTTAAAGTGCATTATGTGTTTAATACTCTAAATAGCACTTTTTTATATTGTTGAATAAGCAACATTTTTCAGCAGTAGTCCAAATCCATTCTAATAGGTTTGTTGTTTGATCTTTTTTTCCTTGTATGCGTCGTCCTCAGGATTTGTGTGAGAACGCGCGCGTGCTCCTTACATGCATGGCAGATCAGATCATCACAGTGCGTACGTAGTGAGAGTTCCTACAGTGCCCTTGTGTTATCAGAATTCAAATCGTAAGCATTCCTTGTATGGAGGGCACAGCTGGCATGCAACTTTCCTGAACGGACCAGCACAATGGTCAGCCGTGTCGTGTATTTTGCCTCGTTTTGGTTTTGTGCTTCCGATAGTAGAGCTAGAGCTGATGCGGCGTGCGATGTTTGCACGATATAATAGTAAAATGATTTTATAGGAGTACACTGTGTGTATGTGATTTCCCTAAAATGAACTCTCTCTTTCATTGAGACGATTCCGGAGGTAAGAAATGCAACCAATAATTTCTCAGAAGCCAAGAGACTAGGGAAAGGAGCATATGGTCCAGTCTATTGGGTAAGTAATCATAGCCGAAAAGTGCCCCCAAAAAGATGAGTGCCCCGCTGCCACCCCCACCCCTGCCGCCGCCGGACTCCCCCTCCGTCACTGCCACCCCTCATGCTCCCAGGCCGCCTTCCGCGTGATCCTCTAGCCTCAACCCCCATGCACCTTCCTTCTCCCACTCTTCCAGCCACCCCTCAGGAGAGTTGCCCTCATGGCTGAAGTTCTCCCCGTCCTCGTCTTACGAGTCGGAGTGCTAGCCGTCGCACCGCTCTGACAAAGGGAAGGCACCGTTGGACCCCTTCTAGTCATAGGGGTCGGGACGGGCTTAGCCCTGCCCCAGGTCACCGTCTGGTTTTATGGTAGCCGCATGCCACCTCCTAGGGGGGAGTGGAAGCCACGCCCAGAGGTCAGGCGCATCCACCCAGGTCGCTCAAAGGCACTCGAGGTCGACGAGGATGGGTGGCGCTGCGTCACCCGCAAGAAGAAAAAGCGCATCTGGTTGAGGATCGAGCTCAAGCCATCCTGCCAGGCCGGCAAGGTACCGGTAGATCTTCTTGGAGTTTGCTTCAATTGCTTCAAGGATGACCACATCGCTCGGTTCTGCCCAAACCATTCCTGCTGCTTCAAGTGTCAGCGAACCCGACCACCAGGCGCAGGACTGCCCCCTACCGAGAGCAATGCCAGTCGGTCGTCGTGGTCGTCGCCACTACAGGGGTCGTCACCCGGAGCCAGCCACGAGATCACCGTCGATGCCGCCGCCTCCTCCGTCACTCTCCTGCTCCCCCGATGCGCAGGGTCATTCGCTGGAGCCGCCACATTCAAGGCGTGTTCCCCAGGGGCCACAAATCGCACACCTAGGGGTACCTCCTGCTCGGCTGAGGCTGAATTCGAGCCCCCCTTCATCTGTCATCTGCCTAGTGAGTCGCCTCTAGTGACCGAGCCGGGCCCTGAGGACTTGCCGCTGGGCGCGGCTGGCCACCGGCCGCCGGCGGATAATTGTGTCATCCATCGTTCTGCAGAGATTGACGTGGGTGAGCGCTCACTGGATCTCGCTTTGGTAGCGGTCATCGACAGCAATTGTGTGTATGTCTCGCTGTCGGAGGTCTGTGACTGGGTCATGAGCCGCTATGGGATCCCGCGTGAAAGCTTCGTGGTGAAGCGGTTCCAGCCAGAAGACTTCATCATCATTTTCTCCTTCTTCGATGACATGCTCTGGATCCTCCATGACCCACCACCGGTGGCAACCTTCTCCCTCATCCTCAAGCATTTGAGAAGGCAGCTCACCACCTCTGTGGAGAGCATGTGCTTCAAAATTCAGCTGACCATCCGCGGTATCTCAGCCCACACTTGGAACCATTCCACGGGGCGCCAGCTCCTCCCACCGGCATGCGTGTGTTCACGGCGGAGGCGTGGTGCATGCACCCGGATCTCATCCCCTGTGAGCGTCTCATGTTCATCCCAGAGTCGGATGAGGTGCACATTCGAGGCCAGCCTTTGTTCCTCGAACCAGAAGAGGTGATTCATTTGTCCCAGCCAGCTCTATGGTACAGAGTTTTCATCGATGTCGTCGAGGTTGAAGATTGGCAACCACCCTCAGAATCTTCCACCGGCTTGGACTCTGACTCCGGCGCCGATGGAATCCCGGGTTCAAGGGTCAGTGGCTTCTCCCACCCTTGGCCTAAGCGTATCCGTCTTTCTGCCTCAGAGGGTGGAGGACTGGACTCAGAATAGGAGCAGCTGCAAGGGGGGAATCGGGCCACCGGTTTCATGGTAGGGGCATCGTCGTCCCATGGTTGCCCGTTGTAGGAGGACCAGCGCCGTCGATGCCACACAATTTTGGTCGTCGGCCCCACTGCCTAAGCCGTACCAAGAAGGGAAAGAGGGCTCACCTCCCCTGGATTCACTCCTTTCAGGGACACCCGTTTTCAGTAGCCACCTTAGGGAACGCGCTCAGACATGGCTGGTCAGAGAAGACCCAATGCTTTTTGAATCTGCCATGGAGCCAATGGGCGAGTGACAGAGTGAGTCGGATGTCGACACCCTGCTGGTCGTGGCAGACCCTGCGGTTGCTTGCTGCAACAGTCTACGACAGGCCGTGCCAACCCATCCCCCTACAACCCCTAGTGCGGTAGACTGCATGGCGTTGTGCGGAGGCAATACCCTGGACCCAACGGTCTGCGCGCTGGAGGAAGCTGGGTACGAGCAATGGGTCCCAATGGTGGAGGTTGAAAGCACCCAGTGCTAGGCTGAGCCCAACACACTGATACTGGGCTGCTTGGGCCAGCAGGAAGAGCAAGGCTCTTTGCAAATTTCCACGTTGCCACTGCTGCCACTTCCCGCGTCTCCGCCACCAGCCTCTCAGGGGTCACCCACGAGGGAGGGGTCCATTCCGGTCATCGATGCTATGACATGCAGTGACAGTGGAGGCACTATGGCCATCATCAACAACATTTCAGAGGTGTGGGTCGCTCTCCCATCACCGGCTGTTCGCCAGCCCGTTCAGCGTCAGCCGCGGGTAGATAAGGGCAACGCCTACGACAGATGGCCTGCCTCAGCACAACGCTCGGGTTGCCGCCCAATGAAATCATAGGGTGTCTAATCTGGAGGTTCAGGCCCAAAACGTTCTGATGCGGAAGTAGCACGTCACTGGCGAATAACGATCACCCGATGTATAGGCTCTACTCTTCTACAATGAGCCATATCGGTCTCTCTTGGGTTCATCCAAGTGGCGAGCCATACGGGCCCTCTTTGCTACAGACTGCCTGCCACCACCAGTCGAAGCACTGGACTTAGAGCCTTAAAGGCCTTCGCTCCTCTGCTTGGTCGCCAAAGTGTTTTTTCATGGATAGTGACACCATTTTGATCTGGAACGTGGGCGGCCTAAACAGCCGGGAACGCCACACGGTCATGGTGGACCTGCTCACCCAGGAATGCATTTCATTAGTTTGTCTTCAAGAAACAAAGCTTGGTGTACTAAATGATTCAATGGTCGCTAATATATGTGGGTCTAGGTTCCAGTATTCCTTCATCCCCGTGGTCGGTACTAGGGGTGGTATTATGATCACCTAGTGCACATCTTTTTGGTTGATGACGCAAGAGGATGCTTCTTCACACGCACTCTCTTTGCAGTTCAAGCACGGGTCGATGGAGCCGCTGTGGTGGATCTCGATGGTCTATGGCCCATAGGGCGACCATGAGAAGCTTCTATTCCTGGATGGGCTTTGGGATATTAGGGAGGCGGACACAGCCCTTGGCTCCTCTGTGGTGACTTCAACCTAATATACAAGGCCAATGATAAGAACAATGCCAGGCTCAACCAGTGCCTCATGAGGGCATTTAGATCCTTCCTTCAGGAAACAGAGATGGCCAAGCTGCATTTGCATGGTCGGCTCTATACCTGGAGTACCGAGCAGGCGCACCCGACGTTGTCACGGATCGACCGTGTGCTTGTCTGCTCTCACTGGTTGGAGCTGTATCCGCATCACCTACTTCGCGTCGCGTCCACTTTGTGTTTAGACCACACACCTCTTCTACTGCACTCAAACACGTTGGCCACACCATTTCAAGTTCGAGACCATTTGGCCAAGATTTCTAGGCTTTCTAGAGGCGGTGGCTGAGGGCTGGAGCCGCACATTGTAGAATGTTGATGCTTGCCGCATTCTTGACTTCAAGTTGCGGAACACTGCCAAATCCCTTCAGCGTTGGAGTCAGAAATATGTGGGCAGTGTACGTCTTCAATTGGCTGTTGCTAAGGAGGTCATTTTCAAGTTAGAGCAGGCGCAAAACACATGTGCTCTCTCCCATGATGAAGCACTGCTACGAAGCGAGTTGAAGATGAAATGCTTAGGGTTGGCATCTCTGTGCAGATCCATTGCATGGCAACGCTCGCATCTCACGTTCCTCAAGGACGGGGTCACAAACACAAGGTTCTTTCATCTGCAAGCCTGCCATAGGAACTACAAGAATATGATCACTCATCTCATGCACAATGGCGTGCCCATAGTTGATGAGAATTTGAAAGCTGAGGCGATCTTCAACTATTTCGACAAGATCATGGGGTCAGTGGTGCAGCATACTGATGGGGTCAATTTGGACTGTATTAGCCTCCCATGCGGCCAACTCCCAGCCCTAGACCAGTGCTTCTCGGAGGACAGGGTGTGGAATGTGATCAGGAGTCTACCGCCGGATAAGGCCCCCGGCCCTGACGGTTTCACGGGTTGCTTCATTCAGGCTGCTTGGCCAGTTATCAAGCGCGACTTCCTCCAGGCGGCTATCTAGTCCCTTGATAACCGCAGCTTATTCCTGCTCAACCAGGTGTACATGGTACTCTTCCGCAAGAAGATGGACGCATAAGAAATCAGAGACTTTAGGTCGATTAGTCTCATTCACTGTTTCAGTAAGCTATTTGCCAAACTGCTCTCTTCCAGGCTCGCTTCGCATATGCATCTCCTAGTAAGGCCAAATCAAAGTTCTTTCATCTGTGGTTGGGTGATCCATGACAACTTCAGCCAGTCCTCTGCTAAGCTAGTGCATGCCCGGTGAACTCCTTACATCCTACTCAAGGTGGATATTGCTAAGGCGTTCAACACGGTCAATTGGGCATTTCTGCGTGATTTGCTTTGCCATCTGGGCTTCTCGCATCGCTGGATAAACTGGGTCATTGTCAATGGGCAGCTGGGGCAAAGGATCTGTCATGCTCGGGGCCTCCACTAGGGTGACCCACTGTCGTTGTTGCTTTTTGTGCTGGTCATGGAGGCCTTAAATGGGTTGTTCAGACATGCAGAGCTGAGTGGTTGGTTCTCGCCGCTACGAGCACTGGCAATCAAGTACCACATGTCGCTTTATGCAGACTATTTGGTGATCTTTCTCAGGCCAGAAGCCAAAGACATCAGGCAGGCGCATGCGATCTTGGAGTTCTTCGCTGGAGTGTCTGGCGTTCACACCAACCTATCCAAGTGCCAATTCACTCTCATTCATTGTTCAGAAGAGCAGATCGCAGTGGTTACACAATGGTTCCCATGTCAGCTAGTTCACTTCCCATGTAAATACCTCAGCATCCCTCTGTCCATTCACAAGCTTAAGTGGGAGGACCTCATGCCACTCATGGACTCGATCGCCGACAAGCTTCCGACTTGGAAATCTAGATTCATGTCAAGAGCTGGTCGAACCACCCTGACGAAGGTCACCCTCTCAGTCATCCCTATCCATGTCTCGATAGCCGTTGAAGTGTCGCCGTGGATCTATCATGAGATTGACAGGCTTCATCGGGCTTTCGTGTGGACGGGATCCGACACGGTAAATGGTGGACAAAGCAAGGTCGCGTGGTCGCAGGTGGCCCCCCCTGGAGTTGGGTGGACTGGGAATTCTCGACCTAACAACTCTTGGATACGCGCTCAGGATGCACTGGTTGTGGTTAGCGCGCACCTGACTGGTGCTGGTCTGTGCTCCCACAAAAGGATGAGAGGTTGTTGCCAGCTATGTTTGATGTGTCGACCATTGTCATTGTTGGCGATAGTCATAGTGCTCTGTTCTGGCTCGACCGCTGGCTTAACGGGCGGTCCCTCCAGAACTCGTGCAACAAGGTTGGTCAGCGGAGCTCTCCAGAACGATTGCTGGATCAGAGACATCAGTGGTGCGCGGGACATGGCGTCGTTGGAGCAGTACGTGCAGCTCTGGGAGCGGGTGCAAGGTTTTCATCTCCAGAATGGAGTGGCGGGCCGCTTCACCTGGAAATGGTATGCCAACCAACAGTACTCGTCGAAGTTGGCGTATCGGGCGGGTTCTTCAACGGACAGTGCGGGGGTGCCGGGGGCCAACATTCTGTGCAAAACAAAGGCACTGTCGAGCAGCAAATTCTTTGTATGACTCACGCTCCTAGATAGGTGTTGGACAGGCGAGCGGCTTCTGTGCCACCAAATGAGCGACGATGCTACCCGCGCCCTCTGTGCCTAGGAGAACGAATCCATTAGCCACTTGCTTCTTGGATGCAGCTTCTCCAGGGAGGTATGGTGCCGGTTGTTGGCTATGGCTGGTCTGCAAACGCTTTGCCCCAAACTCGAGGATGGGATGGTGGACTGGTGGACAGTGTTGAGGAAAGAGCTCGCTAAGCGACGTCGCCGGGGCTTCGACTCACTGGTGGTGCTGGTGTGGTGGTTTTCTTTGGAAGGAGAGAAATAACCCCATCTTCAATGGCATGATACAGTAGGCAGCTACCTTAGCTAGTTGGATCACAGAAGAAGCATCCAGATGGGTTTTTGCGGGGGTGTCCAGCACCTTGGGTGACATGATGCTGCTAGACACCACCACGCATTAGGTCGCAAGTCCGACATCAAAGCGCAATGGTTCGTTGTGCTTCATAGCCGTGACATTTGTACTGAACTTCCACTTCCGCTTCCTCATAATGAAACACGTGTTCAGGCAGAAACAAAATTGAGCCGATTCCAGCTTCTCTGCCAATCTCTCACCTGTAACACTTTGAGCCGATTTATCAGACCGGCCACTGCAGCAAACATTCTCGTTCGAAACACGCGTCCACACACACATTTCCATCTTCCGAGCCGCCACCAGCCTGCTGAATTTTGAAGCTAGCGGCCCGATCCTGATCGACCAGCTTTTGGCGGGCATGGGTCGTCAAAGTGTCATAGTGGAACGGTGCTCGCATTGAAGTAGCAGTAGCGGCAGTATTATTATTTTTTGTCCTTTTTGCACGGCACGAATCTACGCGTCCCTATTGCCCTCCTTCCAGCTGCAATCCACCTTGAGCCTGCGATGGTGCATGCACCAACTTTAGCTTTGCAGGCGTCTGTGGTCCACCTAAATGGCAAATGGGTGTTCTTTTTGGACTGCGGCTGGAGCCTTTCTTTGTGCCATAAACTAGTAGTAGAAACAGTCTCTCTCGCTCTGTCTCCGTTGCATGCCGCCTAGGCTACGTAGCTGCCACTACGTACGGTGTATAGTGTGGACGCTCACACACTAACACAGATATGGTTGCTGTCGAATTTCACAGGTCTACGCGCGGTCACATACATGCTGGCTTTCTACTGGTACGCATACCAGACCCTGCCTGCCACGCGATACTGTGTGGCTGCGCAAGTTCACGTCTATACGCCACGACGTTTCGCTCGTGCAAGTCTCTCTGGCTAACCGCCGTCCGCTTGCTACTGCGCTGCTGCCTGTCATCGATCGATCAGTGATGAGTCATGCACTGAAGAGGCGCTCATCGCAGCCGCAGCAGCAGCGCCGGTATAGCTCGTTTCTCAGACTGGTGCTCGAATCCCTCGGCGACGGCGCGGCAGCTGCAACATTTCACACCGCCCGTCCGTTTGGATTGCAAATTTCGTCGCCGCCGAAAAATTCTAAAACGAGCCGTTTGTCCAGCAAAACCAAATCACCCGTTTATCTGTACCTAGCGCATCGATTCAGCCGTGGATCGTTACAGGTGGTCAGGGACGCAGGCAAAGCTAAAACGCGAGCCGGCCAGGCGGTGATCCCTTGAGTGCGAGGTGGGACCACCTGCACATGGGACCCATCTCCCTCATTCTCTTTCTTTTCTTTTTTCTCCGTCTACTAGCTGCTTGTGCTTGTCCTGGTGCTTTCCTTTGGTGCAATGGAATGGAATGCAACAACGGAATTAGAAGCAGGGCAGGAAACATTTCCCTATCTTAGGAGCATTTTTTTTAAAAGGGACGGCTTGTTTCAGCTTATAATTAGAGGTCTAGATTATGATAATCGAATAATCTGGTATTTTGATGCTTATTTCAGCTTATTTCTGGTAAAAGATCCAGTACCCTTACCTGTTTATATGAAATTAATCATCAATGTCATTGGGCCTCCAACCCTCAATCTTATCTTTGCATGTCTAAGAAAAATAATTTAAGTTTCAATAATATAGGTTGTCAAACATCAACATCTAAATTATATAATCTCAACTACATTCCAGATTATATAATCTATAAGCTGAAACAAACATGCCCAAAATATCTTAAGTAGCTTTGTAAGTGTTGAAGTCACTGCTCTCATGGTAGGCCTGAGAATTTGGTGGGCCGGGTGTGAAAAGACAAATGTCCCAATATAAAAAATGCCTTTTCAAATGCAACTACTTTATTTTACTCATCATGACATTCTGTTACCACTATCAATGACACATAAGTATAAATATGGAAGAAGAAGAAAACTACCATAAATTAAAAAGAAAACAAATGGATGCATACTTTTCTCCGCAGCCGGGCAAGTCATGCACGAGGAGTTGAGAGGAAGCGAGGCATCAAGCGACCCAATGACGATTAGAATTCTGTACGTGCTGGTGGTCTAGTGGGCAGTGGATGTGGGCTTCAGCCTGTTTTTGTTATAAGCACGATGATTATAATTCTGAACAGAATATTAGTCTACTCGGTAAGAGGAATCAACTATAACTATATTTCTATGACCTACTAAATTTTATTCTCTCAAATCTCCTGCTTCTACGTCACTATCCATTACAGTCGTACGATGAGCACCCACACCCCTGCCTCCCACACCACCCAGCCGGCCGCCTCCTCCCGGCCTCTTTTGAAACAGCAACCGCCTTTTCATTTCTCCTTCCTCCGTATCCCCTTTCCACTCCCGTAACATCCGCGAGGCACCACACACCG
>VSTD030004659.1:0-10174 GCA_008808055.3 Sporobolus alterniflorus
TGACGATCATGATGTTAGCGAAGGTCTTGAGTTGGAGCTTCGTTGGGGATCTCCTCATGGCCCTCGCTTCACATCCCCAATAGTAGCCCCTCACATGCAAGGTTCAATCCCGATGAGCCGAACCTGTGTTTAATGCGGATTGATTCTCCCTGAAAAGCATCACCCTTGCGTATTGGGATTGGTCCTTCACGATTTTGGCTGTTGTGCTGGGGCTTCGGTGGGCAAGTGTTTCCTCAGTTCATCTTTTGAAAAAAAGTGTCACCCTCCCCTTCAAATGCATGGTTGCCGAAGCCCCTGGTGATTTTGGTTGTTCTCTATGGAGGTTGCGGCATGGTGCTACCTGGACTGGTTTTGGAAGTGGGCTCAGGTGGCCTTTCCACCTTTTGGGACCATTCGGTTCCTGCACTATGGATCTCAGTTGTAGTTTTTTACCATTGCTATATATAGCCTGGTTGGGATGGGTCATTTTTTTTACCATTGATTGCGGTCTCTTGCCTTCTGTGCGCTCTTGCCCTCTCTACTACTTTCACACTCACGTTGAGAGACAGCTTCACTCTTTTCTTGAAACATGCGATGGCTTGAGTCTACAACACCGCTCGTGTTTGCGATGATGCCATTGAAGCTGGCAGCGGAGGTCAAGGGAGCGGGGACTCTACTGAAAGGATGCAGTCAGCTCAGCTGAGTGATGTAGGCTCCCACAGCGGAGCTGGGGCTGGTGATGATGAAAGCGCCAACACACGGAGCTACTTCTTTGGAACTTCGACTGTCATGGTCAGCCGCATCCAAGGGATGATCAATAACAGCTATTTTGCCGAAGGCATGTGCCACGAGCCTAGAGAGGAAACCATGTCAGAGCCCCAGCCTGATGAGGCTATGGTCTTTGAAGAGTTCTTTGCTGCTGGGTTACGGATGCCTCTGCACCCCATTTTCTCCGATATTCTGCTAAACTTTTGGGTGCAAATACATCATCTTACTCCGAATGCTATCGTGCAATTATTGAAATACATCTATGCGATGACTAGCTTTGGAGGCGCCCCTCTGCTGATGGTTTCGCCAAAAGATGTGAGCTACACTACCAACCAAGGAAGATAGAAGTTGATGGAGTTGAGGTGCAGGGGCAGTACGACTGCCTTAATTTCCATGACAAACGCGTGGGCCAGGGGGCGAAACATATTGTTGCTGTCAAGAACAAGTGGGTTGGGGCCTGGACTCGGGCATGGCTCTATTGCAAAGTTCCGCTACTTCATAGCCCAAGTCCTGTGCGAGGCAAGGGTATATACGCACTCCACTCGTATATGGCTGCACTGGATTTTGCGACGGAGCTCTCGTTTGAGTGCTCTGATGATGATGCCAGTGATGTGGCCTTCGTCAAGGCCACCCGCTCTATCAGCAGATGGGACACCATCGAGGAGTATACGGCCTACGGGCTTTTCCCTCTGGCGGCCAGTTTTGGCTTGGGGGAGATTGTTGATAGGAAGACGCCAGTTTTGAAGATACACTTGCCTTTGCTAGAGTTCCCGATTGCTAAACTCGTGGATGAAATAGATGACTGTTTTTGTGCGACGGTTGAGCTGGCTGCTGAATGCCTCGCGACGGTGCCAAACAGGGGTAGATTGAATCGGGTTTTTGAGCAGGGCGGCGTGCCTTATGGCCCCCACCTAGAGCCAGGCTTTGAAGCCATCAAAGAAGCTACGAGGAAAAGGAAGGATGATGCTAGTCCCGGGCCGATGGGAAAGCGCGTGAAGGTGTCCAGACGAAAGACCGCTCCGAAGGCTCCTGTGACACCGAAAAGCACGGGTGTGACTTTGTTGAAGGTTGCTTCATCGAAAGCGGTGCCTTCTCAAATGAAATCTGTTTCGAAGGCTGGTGCTATGCCAAGGGCTATTGTACCACTTCAGGCTTGTGCGCCCACAAAGGCTACCATGCTGAAAAGTGTGACGACGCCGGGTGCGCCGATAGCTGAAGTGCTAAAGATTAGCGTTGGGGTAAAGAGAGGAAGTGCTGAATCATTGGTGGCGCTGAAAGGAAAATAGGTGAAGGTTACTGTGGCGCTACCCTTGGCCTTCACCCTGTTTCACAAGGTTGCTGTGCGACCATGGCCACTGACTGAGTTTGATGACAGCTGAGTGGCATTTTGCGTGATGCTGGAGGCACCGTCGGTGGCGACATGTGCGTCCTCGTCGTCTAGTGAGTTCTCTGGGTTGGATTCTATTATGGCTTCGCCTCCGCCCTTCCCAACTTTGTTATTTCTGCGTAGCTCCATGACATAGCGGAGATGCTAGAGGTTGAGGTGGCTCATCAACCGGAGCTGGTGGAGAGCACCACATGGACACCAACACTGGTGATTTTTTGTGTTTTTGTATACTTTGTGATGTGTTGCCAATCTTGTTGATTGACATTGGTTGCGCATGTGCTTATGATGGTGGTGATGATGATGCTGGACTTCGCCAGATGGTTCAGGGCCAATCAACAGCGGAGGTTGGGGACTGAGATGATGAGCAGATCATTGATTGCCTCGAACACGTGAGGCATCGTTACTTATCCTGTCCCCTTTTTCCTTTGTAGACTATCATGTTTTTAACTTTGCCTTGTACTGTGCAAGCACTTTCTTTGATGAAGGCCTGCATGAATAAGCAGGTGATGGTGGCTACGGAAGGGGCATGCATGGCAGAGCTTTAAGAGAGCAATGCTAAGTTGTTGGCCGAACTCAAGCAAACTCGGCCAGCGCTCGCCAAAGCTGAAGCTGGTCGAAACTCCCTATCCGTGAAGCATGGGAAGTTGGAAAAGGAATGTGCAAGTCTCCGTGCTGCTATTGACACGCTCGGGCAAGAGAAGGCCAAAGCCACGACTGATCACGAGGCTGCACTTGCGACCGAGCACAAAAAATTTTGAGACTATCACATAGATCACCACAAGAAGCTTCGTGAGCTTCAGGTGAATCTGGAAAAAGCAGTGAATGAAAATGGCATGTGCTGCCTGCCACACCCGGGGAAGAATTGTACCATCGATGAAATTGTCAAGTGGTTTGACAAGGAAATTCAAGCACTACCGGGTGTGATTTTTAAGGCAAACAAAAATTTCTTATGCTACAACCTCATTGGAGTCCTGAAGATGTTGTACGAGAGTGCAAAAGAACTCATGCGATGCCTCCATCTTGGATGATATACCTGAAGAGATAGCAAAGCTCTCGAGGCATATCGTGAAGAGGTGGTGGACCTCGCATGGTTTGCCCTATGTTACCGATGCTTTCCGCATCGTGCTGGAGGTAATGATGTTTGCTACATGCTGTGATGTTTAAAGATTGCTGACACTAACTTCTATTTTTTATGCCAATTTAGGCAGAGAATGCTGGTGAGGGTGGGTCTCCACCCGCTGGTGACGCCGGAGGTCCTTCCTCACACGCAGGCGAAGACAGCCCAATGCCTCAAGAAGAAGACGGTGCTGCACACGATGCAACTGAGGGTCACGGTGATGATGCAGCGCACGATGTTGTCGAAGATCGCACCAACGCGGCCGTCAATGAACAAAACCGTGAGGTGTGATGAAAAAATGTTTGTGGTGTAATAGGGAGCTATTTATTTGAGTTTGAACAATGTGTTTGACCTACGCAGGGTCCGTGTAGCTCCAGTACTATGCGGGCTTCAGATATTATGATTTTGGACACCCCTCGAGGTGATTTAGTTGAAATTTTGTCGAGTTCATATGGTTTGTCACTTTTTTCTTTGAAAGCTGGCTCTCATCATGATGAACATGTGGGGGCCGCGCCTAGGGGGTCATCGAGCGTAAGCATAGGAGATTTTTTGCATGGCGTCGACCAGTTAGATGAAGCTGGTCCTGAGGGGCACTCCACGATTATGGCATGGAGCCTGTGACAGAACCACCTCAGAAATGAGTGGTCCGTCTCTCAAGATCCTGTCGGGGGATTTTCGACAAAGCGAGAATGCATAAACACAACACATACAAGCATACAATACCATATATGAAGTTTAAGTATAGTTATTACACATTTGTTCCATGTATTAGAGTTACAAAAGAGTTGAAGCCAAAAGATTGCTTCAAAGGATCAACAATGTTTGGCAGAAGCGATACTCTCACGATAAGAACATTCTCCTCGCCCTAGAGAAGAATGCCTTCATCGACCATCTACGCCTGTGAGTCCCAGTAGGGAACCTAGCCCTGGTCGATCTGGACCTTCCACTGGCAGCCCTCATTAGCATCACCGGAAGGAGGAGGAAGATCCTCACTTGCACACAGATAAGATACAACAAGAGCGACTACGCTCAACAAGACTTATCCGTCGTGACCCAAAAGTCATGAAACTAGACATGCATGGGCTTCAATTGAAATAATGGACTCAAGCCTACTAGCATCTACATTTAATCACTTTTAAGTAGGTTATTAGCCAAGTTAAGTTGATTAACATAAACAAGTTAGCAACCTATGCTAAGTATGCAAAGGTAGCTCAATCAACTTTGATTAGTAAAAAGCCTTGACTACAAAGTAGTCAAAATCATCCATAATTCTCATATCAACAATAATGAAGTTCCATTACTACGTTTGAACACATCGAGCAAGCCTCACCCATATCCGAGGGTGTTGCAGAGATTTGAATCAATATACACCTTGCAAGGGAAATAACATGACAACACGACACATGTAAGCCACGAAGGCACCACGAGTGGCCACTTTTTGCGATGACTATCAAAGAGTCGAGCTGAGTCCTACCTCACCCTAGTGCATGTCTTCCACGCGATACCTCATCGGGCATCCATGGGTGGCCCATACACTATCCCAGTGTACATCTGTGAGGCAAGGTAAGGTATCATCCAACTTGGCGACCATCGAAGGTACTAAGTTTGTGGGACCCCATAAATCCTATATGCGTCAGTACATAATCAATACTTGATCAACAGGGCCCAACCGGCATGGGCCATAATCGACATAGGAGGGGGCTACCACCTTCGGAGCTCTAAACATGAAAACAGACCACTCACTAACCTTCCCATTTGGTATTCTCCACTTTCTCCTAGTTGCCCCGCCCGGTCTCAAATTGTGCCACATTTCGAAAGCGAAAGCCATAAACCACATATGACCTCCATCGATAGAAAGGGCCCTATCATGAGCGGTTTCCAACCACTCATCTTTTACCGATAGGCTACATTACTAAGCACAACACACTATCATCATCTAACCTTTCATATGTGTAAACAAGGTATTCATGTAAGGGTTTTCATGATGCAACTAAGTTCCATAGAACTCCTATACGTAAGTGCACAACCATTGTATAAAGTAAAGATTATAAAGTGTAACCCCAGGTGAAGGATTATGAAAAGTTAGTCTCGGTGAAGCTTGGCATGTGTTATCCCCCAAGAGCTCATTGATCACGAGCGACGTTAGAACCTATACACAATGACATGCATGAGTATTCACATTAAGTGACAAGGAAAATGAGGTTAAGCTAAACAATGCGGCTATCACTCTTTTAAGTTGCTTAAAGAGGTAAATTAGTTATTTCCTTCATTAACTCCCATCACCTAGCCATACTAATTTACATAAATCTAAGGGGTGTTGTTCATGCTAACCACCATCCATGTCATAGCATGAAGTGTCCCAAGTTATCAGCAAGGTCTAACCAAGATCATGGCAAAAGGAATCATGACAAAGCTTCTTCTAACTTATCACCAAGGCCTCTACTTGATCATAGATAAAGGAGGTCTCAAATCCTAGCATAATGCCATAAACAGGAGTACTAATCTACTAGCCATGAAGAAGAAGAAAAATTATGCATTTAGGTCCAAGCTTCATATTTTTTGGACTTCTAGAAAAATTCCTATGATATTCTAAAGAAGTTACAAGCTTATGAGTAATTTAGAAAGATTTAACTAAATTTAATTGAATTACAAACCTAAGTCAGATTTCCTATTTGAATTCAAAGCTTGGGAACAGATTCAGCCAAAAACTAAGTTTGAACCGAACTTAAAAAAATTCAAACTTAAACTGAATTTGATTTGCATTCTAATTGAAAACCTAATAGGAAAATGAAAAACCGCACTGTGCATATGGCCAGCACGCGTGGCGTGGCGCTCAACGGCTTGGCGGAGCACCACCGATGACGAGGTCGACGGCAATGGCGGGGAGGGGGTCCTCACCGAAGCAGAGGTCGGTTTGGTGGTGGTGCTCGGCGTCGAAGTGGACAAGTGGCTTCAAGGTGGACGAAAACCTCCCTGCTTGGATACCTAGCTGCATGAGTACAACACGAGCATGAGGAGCGCAGAGAAGAAACTTGCCAGCGATGAGAAGCAAAAGAGAGAGCCCTCAGCAGCAGCAGGTAGCTATCGTTCACGTGATCTAGCGTGGATGACAGAGGAGATGACTGATGATGGCGAAACCTAGGGCAAAACAACCACACGGTCTTGGGGGTCAGCTACACGGAAGGAATCAGGAAATGGGGTGGTGGAACGGTGGCTAGCCAGTGAAGAAGGGTGGCGATGACTCACCTCAGAGTTTGTGAAAGGCTGACGAAAAGGGGAGGAAGCTTCGACCGCACAGTGCTTTTATAGGCATCGGAGAACAAGTGGGTGGCAGCGGGCCCTGCGAGTTGGCATTGTATGCCGGCGTCGGGTCGGACCGGCGGGAACACTGTGCGGTGATGGGATCCCCTGTTTCGGTTGGAGTCACGTGCGGGCATAGTCCGTTTGAAGCTAACCCAAGCCACTGTTCAATCGGGCCGGGCCCAATCTGTTAAGTCAAACATTTTTCTATTGTTCAAACTTGCTCAAATTTGTAAATTACCAAATTGACTCTTCCTAAGCTCTAAATGTTTCAAAACTTTTCATGTGTGTAGAGTTGCTCATTCTGAACTACTTTCCTTTTGGAAGAAAGTTCAAATTCGAAACAGAATTTTAATTAAAAATCTAGGAAGCAAACTGCTTTTGAATTTGGGCCAAATTTATTGGATGCTTAAACATGATTGAAAAAATCTAATAAATTCCCTAAAATTCTTATTTGCCTTGGCCTTACAGAATGTGAATTTAGATTGGTATAGTTGTAATGCACAATTTGAAGTTTCCATACAAGCTCCATTTGACTTGGTTTGAAAATAAAAGAAAAGATGATTTGAATTTGAATTCAAACTAAACCAAGTTCACTTGCCATTGAATTGCTGTAGGTACAAGATGAAGAACTGTAGATTACACTGTAGTGGCTACAGTGACACTTGGGGTGTCACAACCCTCCCCCTTAATAATAAATCTTGATCCAAGATTTGAAAAGAGAGGAGCCTAGCAGGGACCACGAACAATCGCACGTGCAGTCACAACAGCAATGCAAAATCCGGGTGGCACGAACGGAGGAAGTCTTCACTCTCCCAAGTTGCTTCCTCTTCGGTATGGTTGCTCCATTGAACTTTGAAGAACTTGAGCATCTTGTGCCTTGTGACACGATCCTTTTGCTCTAAGATCTTGATGGGGTTCTCAGGATAGGTCAAGTCCACCTTGAGCGGTCTCCCTTCAGACAATACAACATCCACGGGTGCCTTCAAACACTTTTTCAGCTGTAATATGTGGAAGATATTGTGAACTCCTGCCAACGACGGTGGCTGGTCTAGCTTGTATGCCATGTTTCCACACTTCTCAAGTATGGGAATGGGTCCAATGTAGCGGGGTGTCAACTTTCCCTTCATCCCAAACCTCTTCATGTCCTTCATTGGTGAAACCCTTAGGTATACATGATCTCCAACTTCAAACTTTAAGGGTCGACACCTCTTGTTTGCATAGCTCTCTTGGCGTGAGTTCATGGCTCTTAGGTTGTCTTAAACGCGACTGACCATCGCTTCAACTTCTTCAATAAGCTCAGGTCTAAAGATCATCTTCTCTCCAGGATCAATCCAGTTGAGTGGAGTGCGACATCGACGTCCATACACCACTTCAAACGGTGCCATCTCCAGACTCTCTTGGTAGCTATTGTTATATGAGAACTCAGCCCATGACAGACTCTTGTCCCAACTACCTTGATGCTCCATCACACAAGTCCTTAGCATAGCTTCCAGAATTTGGTTTACTCACTGTAACACCCAAAGTTTTCACTGTAGCCATTAATGTGCAATCTACAAGGCTTCATCTTGTAATTGCTAAGAATCAAGGGCATGTGAAATTGGTTTAGTTGAATTCAAATTCAAACACTCTTTTCATTTTATTTCAAACCATGTCCATGGAGAGCTTGTATGGAAACATCAGATTTCGCCAAACAACCATGCCAATCTAAATTCACAATCTGGAAGGACAAGGCAAATAAGAATTTTGGGGAATTTATCAGATTTTTCTAAACCAGTTTGAACCCCCTATAAATTTGGCACAAATTCAAAAACAATTTTGCTTCCAGGAATTTTAGATCGAATTCTGATTCGAATTTGAACTTGTTTACAAAAGGAAAGTTGTTCCTTATCTTCCATTCTATCAGATTCGAAAGTTTGGTAAATTTTGGAGCAACAGAATGGTGGTTTTCATAATTTACAAATTCAGTCAGTTGAGAAAAATAGAAAAACCAATTCTTAGCAGGCTGGACCGAGGAACAGTGCGGCCCATACCACTTCGGGCTCGTGCCAGCCTTGAAAACCCGACCGAGGCCCACCGGTCAGTGACCCAGGAATAGGGGAACCTAGCACCCGCTGATGGCTCGCCGGTCCGGCTCGACAACGACTCGAGGGGCCTACCCCAAAGCTCTCTCTCTCCTCCGGCTATAAAAATAGTCAGCTGGCCCAGGCTTCCTCCCCATTCACCATTTTCCCCATCACTGAGGTGAGAACACCCCTCTACTCGCCGTTGGCTAGCCACCATTTGGCTCTACCATTGGGTGATTTCTTGCGCATAGCTAATCTCCACTTCCTTGAGCTTCTATTGACCTAGGTTTTAGCATCATCAGACAACTCCTCCGCCATCCACCACAGATCACGTGGGTGACTTTTGCCACCGCCGGTGAGCTCCCTCCCCCATGTTTTTTGTTGCCAGCTAGGCCTTGCCTAATGTCCATGATGTTCATGCGCAGCTAGGAAGCTAGGCTAGGAGCACCTTCACTGACTTGGGAGCCGTTTCTACCGTTGAAGCCGTTAGTTGCTGCCGCTGCGACCGCCTCACCGGTGAGGACCCTTTCTCCGGCCACCTTCTCTAGGTCTCAGTGCTGCGACTTGTAGCTGGAGCCGTGAGGATGGTTGAGGTGAAGACCTTATCGCTGATGAACCTCCACCACGCCGCGCCGCGTGCGCTTGCTGCACTTGCTCGTGGTGACCGCACGCCGAGCGCATGGTGCATGCACTGGCCGCGCCCCATGCGCCGTGGGCTGGCTGAAAGCTGCCGGAGTGGGCCAGCTTGCTAGGCCTTGGCCCAGTAGGCCGCTGTGGCATTGGGCTCTGGTGTAGCCTGAGTGAACAGTGCGTTGTTGTAATTCCTTTAGGATTATTTCAAATAGAATCCATTTCAAATTTCAGTTTAAATTGAAGTGGTCCAAATACTGTTCAAACTTGGTATTTGAATGAATTTGATTCAAGCCTTGGAATTCAAATGAGGAATCTGAGATAGGTTTTTAAATGCAAGTGATTTTGGTTAAGTAAATTAGAAAATACCCATAGCCTTGTAAATTCATTAGAAATTCAAAGCAAATTGTCTAGGATTCCAAAAATTATGAAACTTGGACCTAAACTCATAAATTTTCTTCCCCATCATGGTAAGTAGCTTAGTATGCCTGCTCATGACATGTTATTTGGGTTAAGAGTTTCCTTTCCCTATGGGATAGTTGAGGCTTAATTACTTGCAATAATTATCATGTCATGATCTCAAATTGCCACGATCTTCACCCACATGCCTTGCTGATCATTTTTGCACTTCTCATGCTATAGCATGGATGGTGGTTAGCGTGGGAAACACCGATTAGCTTATGTAAGTTAGTTTGGTTAAGTACTAGGAGTTAATGAAGGGAATGTCTAAATTATCTCTTTAATCAACATAAAAGCTAGTGAGCCATGTTGATTAGTCAATATCACTCCTCCTTGTCACTTAACGTGAACATTCATGCATATCATTGTGTATAGGTTATAATGCCGCTCGTGGTCAAGAATCTCATAGGGGACAATACTTGCCAAGCCACGCCGAGACTAACTGACCTTCCCTTGAGTAAGGCAAGC